>JAZHYW010029379.1:0-17080 GCA_037355805.1 Ixodes ricinus
CTCTGATGTTTGGAAAAAGCCGCATGCCGAATTCTCCCGCGCGGTATGCGCTAGCGTCGAAGCGAGACGCGGACGCTTTCCTAATGTTAGTGCGGGTGCACAAGCGTATGTATTAGAACCATCAAGAACCGCTGTATTCAAGATGGGGAAAAGGGAAGGGGGAGGGAAGGGAAGGGGAGGGGATAAATGAGGCCTGAAGATGAAATTTAGGGGGCGCCAGCATTAAAAGCACTCCCCGATTAAAAACAGGATGTTGCGATTAGCCTCTTTTATAGATCTAAGTGCAATACCCGGTCGCCTCGTCCATAGCATTTCTAAGCTACTAAACATCTTCAGTCACCACTAAACTTGAAAGTTGAACTTGCATATACATGTATGCTCATGTGTAGTGCCTCAGGTAGCAAATGACATTCTAAACACTTCTTTCAGCAATGAACTTGTGTTCGCCAAAGTGCTGTGCTACCGCAGCGAAGACAACATCGCCCTACACATGTCATCGCAGCCGTCAACCGGAACGGACAAGTCGTAGATGGCAACTGTGGATGCCCTGCTTGGAGCGGCTGCGCAACCATTTGGTAGTGCATGCTCCGCACAGTTGCACTTCTGCAGTCAAAAGGATACTCAGAAGCACCCCGGCATATGTCTTGCACCGACTTGCCACAACAATGGAGGGTGCCCCGTGGCAGTGCCATCAAGGGAGCTCCATCCAAGCCATCGACTGGAGGAGTGTTCGAGAAGATGGCCTGAACATTCCGAAGATGGCAAGACCAACAGAGCGCAGGCTGCACCCACGCACCGGACACTCGCAAGCGGCCGCAAAGGAGCCACTTTGCAGGAAGATCCTGGCAAGAGATGGGAACAACGCGTTCGCCCGGGCACTTCTGCTCACACCAGGGCAACCGCGCAAAGAGACGAAGTACGGCCTGGCCCCGGCATCATCTCCTCTCAGCTACCAGCAGGCACTGCTGCCTCATGGCTCTGAGTGTACAGCTGGCATGCATTACACCGGTTTCTGTTGGCTACTCCCAGCTGGTGCCTGTTGTAGACATATTCAGGGACGTCGATACATGGCAGCAGCGTCAGCTGCTCACACCCAAAAGAGGCAGCAAAATTTTTCAGGTACGTCATTGTATTTTTTTTTTTTTTGCAGATAGTGCCGAGAGGTGCGGGAGCATCCTGCAGGGAATGCAAAAAGTGGCAGTTGCCCCTCTTCCCCTGGCCTGGAACTTGTGGGATGTGAAAAGGTCTGGTTGAGCTTTTAAAGTGAACATGCGAAATGTAATTTGTACATTATTTTCGCTTAGAAAGGCATTAGGAACCAGTAACTGCCTCTTCTCTTCACTCTCTATTTATCCAACTCAGATAGTGGTAAATCTACATTTTCTCTCCTCCTGGCTGCTCAAAGTAAAACTTTGCCCCCCCTCCCTCTCTGGAAAAAATCCTTGGACACTCAAGCCGAACGGCACTTTGGAGACAAGTTTGATTTACACGAGCACTTATGTGCGCAAAACTCAATCCAAAACCATGTTGTCTAAGCTAGCATTTTATTATTTATCATCCTTACTATACAGGCACGGCATGTGAATTTAAATTGTATATTAATGCCCTAGCCACAATTTGGAAGAAAATCCATAATCATGTGTTCAGCTATGCCTGTCTTACATGAAGCTATCGCCTTATCTTATATAGTCCCATTTGGGGCCCATGCACAAGTGTGCCAGCTCGTAGTTGTCTGTCCTCTCTTACACTTCACAGATGGTGGGAACAACCAGGCAGGACGTCCTTGGCCACCGAGCGGGACACACGGCAGCAGTCGCATAGTGCGACATGATTAGAAGAGCAGACATACGCGGTAAAGAGCTGCACATAGCCGTGTCAATTATAGCCAGGGAGGGGAGGAGGGCCTATAGAGTTTTTTCTGCCCCATGAATCCCTCCCTTCGTGAAAATGTCGACCCTGCATATGCAGTTTAATGAACTTTTTTTTTTTTGCTCATTAGTGAACTTGAAGGCCTGTTGACTCACTTGCGTTAACTCCGACCGGCTGAGACAAGACCGGTTTTTAAGCATCTGGCGATGGCTTATGCACCAGCTCCGCAGCAGTGCATGGTCGTAAGCCGTCGAGAGGTAAAACCAGTCTTGTCTCGGCAGTTGGGACGCAAGTGTGTGAACTAACACGCCAAGAACATTCACCCACAGTTTAAGCGGACTCGAGCATTAATAAGCATTACACAGCACGTCATGCCTGTTGATATTAGCATAACAGAAGCTAGGCTTTTTCAGCAATGCCACCGACTTTATTACACTTCCTAATATAATGTGTGTATCTTCTAAGCAGCTAATAAAAGGAAAGCAAATTTTGAGTTTTAGAGCGCAGCTCTTAGAGTCCTGTTCGTGTATAGCGGCATCGCCGTTTTCGTAACAACCCCGCTAAATTTAGCGGAAAATTGAGTTGGTGTTGAGGTCTCGTGACGTCAATTTTCCTGCTAAATCTAGCAAAGAAACTGAACTTGTTCATGGGTGACGTGGCACGAAGTCATGCGACCTTCATTTTCCCCGCTAAATTTAGTGGGAGACTGAATTGGTGTTGAGGTCACATGGCGTCAATTTTCCAGCTAAATTTAGTGGGGAAACTGTGGGAGGAGGGAAGGGTACAAGGAGGAGGATGGGAGGATACACAGGAGGAGGGAGAGTACAGAGGAGAATGAGGGGCATACACTCCCTCCTCCTCCTCATGAGCCGCGCTCTAATTTCGCATTACTGAAATTTGTAAACGTCTAATTTTTTCGCCCCTTTTTCTTTAGGACGTTTGATGCCGTGGCTTTGCAGCTCTGCATAACACTTCGGCTCATTATGATGCTAGGCTAGTTGCACATGCAGGCTGATTTATAGGTGCCAAGAGTATGCCATCTGTTCGTATTTGGAATGGGGAGCGTTTTGGAATTGCTGTTTCTAATTTGTGTGCAGGTATGGGATCGTCAACGAGCCCATAGCCACAAAGTGCTATGAAGAAGTGCTTCGGACCATGGGTCATGACGTGACCGTTGTCGACTGTGGCCTGCTAGTGAACCCTGCCTTCCCTTGGCTGGGTGCATCGCCAGACAGGCTTGTATTTGACCCAGCAGAAGGATCCTACGGAGTGCTTGAAATTAAGTGTCCCTTATTCCCTCCGTGAAAAAAAGGGACACAAGCTTGCCGGCATCCCGTTCTGCAGTGTGCTGACTGAGAACGGCCCAAGGATGAACAGAGATAACTGTTATTATGCACAAATAATAGGCCAAATGGGGGTGTCTGGACTGAGCTGGGGGACTTTGCTGTGTATGGAATGGACTCTATTTTGATTGAGCGAATTCGACTTAACCAGACTGAATGGGAAGGGATGAAAGACCAGCTGAACTATTTTTATTTTAACACCTTGCTGCCATTCCTTGAAAGTGCTGGCAACACTGCAACTGTTTAAGAGGAAGCTTTAATTGTGTGGCTGGCGTTTTCTCTTTACCTAGTATGCGACATAGAAGGTTGAAGTTTTTGAGAGTTTGCAATTGTTGGTATTCGTTAAAGGAAAACTCAAACGGTTCTGAATTTTAGGAAAAACACTCAACTCATCTTCATTTGACCTCTTGGATCACGAATATCAAGATTATTTTTGAATTTGGTGCACGGAGGCAGCAGAAATTAATTTTGAAGGTACCGCTGAAGCCTCTCCTTCCTGGGGCGTGACGCCATGTTAGGAGTTTTCGGAATGTCCGCTCTCGCGCATCCTCAGCGCCTTTCAAAGCTATGCACGCGCACTCTTTCTATTTTCAAAAAGGTCAGAAAAAGATGTCACGACTGAAGTCAGTGTGGGGGAAAATACCTGGCAAGCTTGCAATGCACGCGCTGCCCACACGAGCGACACACGCTTGGCGGCCCAAAGATCCTAGCATGACGTCACGACTGGTCGGAGGTTTTTCGTGTTTTCTCGCGTTTAGTTACATCTTCGGGGAAAACGAACGTGATATTCAGATTCACGGGATAAAGATAAGCCAGAATTCTTTCTAACTCGATTTTTTTTTCAAGAAGCGTTTCAGCTTTCTTTTAATGAAAATGGGGGTTCTAACTCAAAAATCCTACAACGACCATTCACTAGATTGCAACTTTTTCCTTTAAATTTCATTTCGAATCAGTCCAGTGGTTAATGTGAAGTGTCGTGTTTCAATGTATTTTCTATGCTGCAGCAGAGTTCGTCTCAAAAAGCTTTTTGTAAGATGTGATTGCATAATTATATAGAACAAGGCATTTCAATAAACCGTGTGTTTATTCATATCCTTCTTTATTTGATGAAATAAGAACTGTTCCTCATGCCCAGTATTCCATGGCGCACATGCTGCCGACAACAAGACATGCTACGGTGACACGCCTGCAGTTGACTTGCTTCGAGACTCCTGCATTAAAGGCGACTGAAAGTTGCTCAGGATGGCTCAGATCGCCCAGATCTGATTAGCCAAGGGGGCCAACGAAATGGGAATGGGGCGATCGAATATATGAAAACACTTAATTCGTTGAATACGTCTTTCCACGTAAATCCGAAGTGCTGCTATGTCCTGAGTTTCCTGGGTCTGCTCCGGCAGTGAATTGCCCAGTTGAAAAATCTCATTAACTCCAATTGGAATTCCAATTGGTATTAACTGGAACCAATGGGACTTAATTGGTTCCAACTGGCAAAACATTTCCAATTGGAAGCTTAACTGGTTCCAATTGGACTTCCAACTGGCACTAACTGGTTCCAATGGGACTTCCAATTGGCACTAACTGGAACCAATGGGATTTAATTGGAAGCTCAACTGGCACATCTCCAATTGGAAGCTCAACTGGTTCCAATTGGAAATTCAATGGGTTTCAGTTGGAATCTCAACAGGTTCCAATTGGAAATGCAATCGAGTTTCAACCTGTTTTCTCACCAGGTTCCAAATGGAGATTTAATGGGTTTCAGCTGGCATCTCAATAAGGATCCAAATAAAAATTGAACTAGCTGGTTAAAAATGAAAAATAAGAGAAAATCTTGCATTTGGCACCAGTGCCCAAATAATAGCCCAAATAAAATGAAGAAAATATCAGTTACAAACGAACTGTAATCTTAAAGATTCTAATTTAAGGGCATTTGGCATGAAATAGCTCTTATAGATGGTTCAATATTTGAAACAATTCAGTTACATTTGTCATTTTGTAATTTATTAGATGCGGAACCCTAACTTAAGCAGGTTGCAAAACAAAGAATAGTTTATACTGGTTTACAAATGGTCGGAATGTTGTAGAAACTTTGCCACAGAAAGTAGCGTCAGAGTTGCAATCTTGCTCATAAAAAAGTGCTACAGACACGAGAGCAATTTATCACAGAGCTTTATTTCAAAGGGGAACAGGTGGTTTTATATTTAAATAAAGCAAGATAACAGATTAGACCTCAAGTCTTGAAGAACACTTGTAGGTTACATATAACTTGTAATTTGCCCATTAAAAGGGTCATGAGTATCATACAACAAAGCATACATAAATCAGATAGACCTTTAGAACAATTGAATACTTACTGCCTAGTGCACACACAAAGCATAATATATAACATACATTTTTTATCTATAAACACAGCATACAAATAAAAAGTGATAGAATACATCAGACACTCATTTGTGAGATTACACTTGCATCACATTCTTGAAGCATCAAGAGTAGCACTCACAAGCACAAGTTATAGAGCAGGTCTATTTAGCATTTGCCACAAAAATAACATGTATGTGCTAAGCGTGGCTTTTTGTTTATAATTCGGACACTCTCATGAACATTACGATGTAGTCGCAGCTCTGTCTTATTTGACACATGAAGATATGGCTGGGGAAGTCCAACTACAAGATGTCTACTATTCTGGAAAACCTGGAATTACCAGGGATTTTTATAACCTGGAAAGCTCAGGGTGTTATCAGGGAAAATGACCCGTCAAAGTCGCTCTGCAGTGTGCACTAAAGCCCGGCAGTCGTGCATCAGCACAACCACGCTGAGTAACATTGCCTGAAATGCAGTGTTGGGTAAAGTACATCTAAAAAGTACTTGAAGTACAGTACAAAGTAAATGAGAGGTTATGTACTAAGTAAAGTAATAAATGTACCATGCAGTACAATGTATTTGAAGTAAAGTACTATAAATACAATGCACTTTGAAAGTAAGGTACAAGCACTTTTTAACACAATCTTTCATGATGCCCTTTCATTCCCTTATAGTGTTTTTTTAACTGGTATGCATTGTCTCCAGGGGTAATTAGGGGTGCATCGGTTATATTTGGAAATGGCGGCGAATGTTGGATAAAGCCAAGTGGCCACAGAGTAGTTATTTTCGGAAATGGCGCCGAATTCAGAAGTCTCTTTGACTTCTTAATTTAGCGCTCCTTGCACCCAAGAAGGTGCAAGGAGTGCTAAATTATGTACATTATACTTTATGTACAATGTACATACCGTAAAATACTAGGAGAGCGCCCACTCAAACTTTGGAGATAATCGCAAAAAAATGGGAGATGGGCACTTGTCCGGTCATCAGTTTTACATATAAATGTACTGTGCGTATTTTCTCAGATCTTACAAATCTGGTAATGGACGCTTAATGTGGAGTGGGCGAATGCGCGGTATTCTACAGTAAAGTACTTCCCAGTAGCTGCCGAAACGTCACTAGTGATGCAAGCCACCATCTGAATAAAAGAGAAGAGCCGCTGTGACCCTCATCTATTAGCAAGCATGACAGAAGATGACTTGTAATGTGCATGCTGGTACAACACCTGTCTAAACCGAAAGTAGGAGGAGTAATAACCAAACTTTGAATCATTATGGAGAAACTACCAGGAACATTTTGACATTCAGGGCTAGTTTGATTATGTGCATGAAGCTATGGCATTGTGATGCTGAGGATGTCCAACTAGCAGTTACATTCTTCGTCTGGTCTCGAAGCCAAATTTGTTGCATAGAGTCTAAATTGGTTAAAAAGACCTTGATAGTGACCAAGATTTCAGTCTGTTGTAAAAGGAGTATGCTGTATCCAGATATGAAGTTGAACCAATGGTACAGACAGGCAAATTAACCAAACTTCAGAAAGCAGTATGTTATACTTCGTTTCAGCTTAGGTCCGAGCGCGGCCGATGTTATGAGCCGGTGGGCCTATCAAACAGCATAAAAAGAGCAACGTCATGGCGTGCTCTCTGCGCTTGACTAGCCGGCGGAGGAGCACGCACAGAGAGACGGCGAATACATGCTGGTCCTATCAACTACAGAAGAGCACGCCATGACGTTGTGCCCCTTTCGCTGTTTGATTGGCCCTTCGGCTCATAACATCGGCCGAGCTCGGACCTAAGTTGAAACGATGTATATATCCAAAATGTATGTTGTAACCAGGTCTGTTTTAACGAGTTTATACTGCACGTGTTTAGCAAGGTGTCTATTAATCTGCAAAACCTAGAACTGTCAGGGACTTTTGCTTATCTGGAAAAGCCAGAAAATTATCAGGGAAACTAATAAAACGTTGGCTAAATCAAGAAAATGACCCATGCAAGTGCCACAGCAATGTGCAACGAAGCCCGATGGTTGCGCGTTGCACGGCTGCGCTAAGTAATATTGCCCAAAACATCACTAAACAACAGCAAGCAACCATCTGGTTAAAAAGGAAGAACCGCTATTGATTTGTCAGACCAACAGAAGGTCAAAGAAGTACTTTTAGGTCAAAAAAGCACTCCTTCGATAAAAGTAATGGTCGGGGAATCTAATTGAAATAGTCAGAAAAACCTGGAAATGTCAAGGAATTTGAAAGAAGTAATGTGGTAGACGCCCTGGTTTAGATAGCGGGAAGTTAGTATGCCTTCAACTAGCATTCGACATATTCACTGTGGAGTGGCAATTAAGGCAGTGAAGAACTAAAGGTAACCTGGCGTCTTTAACGAGTATCACACAGTAGAGATTGCATAAATGCAGTGTACAACACCCCTCCTAATCGAAAGAGGCAGGAGTGAGGAAAGAACTTCTATTTAAAGATTTGTAGCACAAACTTTCACTTCACAGGCTGCCAAGCTCTGGCATGTAAGCACAACGGCCACTGAACAACTGGTATATAATCTGTGATTGAATGACAACCGTGACAACCTACACTGACTGTTATGGCAATCAAGGTGTGCACCTATTCAGATGGAAATATGAGCAATTCAGAAACAAGGAGCGGCAACTGAATTGGAGCAATTTTTTAATTAGTTGTGCAATAAAATATTTATACTAATGGTATGAAACTTTGACAATATTATCAAGAAGGTATGCAAAGTAGCACAGGATGAGAAGAGATGGGATTTGAATTTTTAGGTTAGAGAGAGCGTTTACATTGTTTTCACCGACAAACCGGCTCAACTGTATGGCATGCAGAGGTCAATCCTTCCTGGTGATAATCTCTAGAAGATGGATAATTAACTCAGGAGTTTGCTGTAACCATGAAAAGACGTGTCAATGTGTGCCTGTACGACGTCAGAAATATATAAATAAAAAAATCTCCAGGAAACGACTACTTTCAACACAAAATGTGTCATGAACGACTTTAAATGTTAGATAACGATTAACGACAAAACAACTAATAAAAGAGTTACGCTGCTTCCCAATGCCAGCTTATGTTTCATGCTTCCTTTTCACTATTTAGAATGTCAAAGCACTGGAAACAGCTACAATGAACTTGCTCCGCAACATCACATATGTGCACACGTTTGAGATTTCAGAGATGGGGACAACTTGCACATATGCATGATCTTCTGACACCCGATGAAAATGATTATTTCGAGACGCTGGGAAGTATGGGGCTGGCAAGCACTTTAGGGGTGTCAGGATGACAAAGGTGGAAACGTCATGAACAATCTTTTCAATCCTGCCAAATGTTCCATCTGCAAGTTCTGACAAAAGAGTTGTTGGTTTTCTTGTTGAGGCTGTAGGTATAAGTTGTCAGAATTGACTTGTCTTTGATCATGCGTTGAAACTCGACAGCTCGAGAAGAAAATGCCGTAGAATTTTGGAGAGGACCACGAAACGTTACATATGGGGGGGGCTTCTTTGCCGAAAAAGCGCACTCCTTCTCCTGACACTAGCATCGTCTTCTGAGTTATGTTCAGATCCAGTGAGTTACAATACTGCGAAACCTTGGCATTGACTGTTTGCTCACTCAATTTGCACACAGCAGTTTGAAGTGCCATGGCTCGACAGATCTGT
This sequence comes from Ixodes ricinus, assembly GCA_037355805.1. Taxonomy (NCBI): domain Eukaryota; kingdom Metazoa; phylum Arthropoda; class Arachnida; order Ixodida; family Ixodidae; genus Ixodes; species Ixodes ricinus. The sequence continues at coordinate 9,245 of JAZHYW010029379.1, forward strand.
TGCGGGATCCTGTTAGCAGCTTTGATACGAGCTTTAAGGAAGCCATTTCCTGATTCAAAAGGAAAGGCAGAATGGGACCATAAGGGTCCCCAGAGGTGGACACTCTTAACAAGATGTCCAAGTTGATGCAGGTTGTACGTCATGCTGTGCTTTTCATACAAAAGCTGGGCGGCAACCATAAACTCGAGCATCATCCCATCAACTGCATCAATATCCGAGATGGAGATCGTTTTTCCTAACATGACATGCAAGGATTCTACCAAAAGTGCCCAGTGCCGGAGATACTGATTTGGCAGAAGGCCATCCAACACCGGCACACTGTAGTAGAGTATCCAGTTCTCCAACTCTTTTGCCTTCCAAAACTTTCTTTCCTTTAGGGATCGTGGCATTCGCCTCACATCCTTTGGCGGCCTCATTGCCAGGAGCTTCTGATCAAGTTCAGCAATTCTGTTCCCAATGTAGAATTCCTCTCTTGTGGCTTCGAGCCAGTACTCGAGAAACTGGCGCCCCACCCCCAAGAGAACACAATGCATATAGTCTGGGACAAACCCCCAGACTATGTCAAAATGTTCCAGGTTGATTAAAGGAGATGCAGTTCTAACTCCTCTAACTACTGTTCCAGTGTCAAGTGCCTCCTCCATGTCTGCAATCATTTGTATTTCCGTCCTCTCTGGAGGGTCGTCTTTCAGGGTAGGGTACTTGACAGAACCCCCATGCCGCTCTCCAGGGTGCAAACACCAATTGCATCCATAATATCCATTGAACTGGAGAATGCCTTGCATGGGGGCTCTGGCCACTGAATCAACAGCGCAGCATATACAAAATGCTTTGAAAGTTTCAGTGGCACCTTTATAGAACAAACTAAACCCCTCTACAGACAAGTTGTTGACCTGATCCACGAAAACATTCTGGAATACATCCATCTTCGGTTTTGATTTCCCGAACCACAGAGCTGCCAGCACAAGCTTGCCCATACGAATTGGAGCAGGAAGTTCGTTAATGGTGAGCTGGATGGGCCAGATTGCAGTGGATGAAGATGAGAATACTGGAGCCCCATCTGTGTTTAGCGTCATGCTTACTCTGTGACCATATTGGGCAGTAGCCTTGACAAATGACCGGTACATTTCCCCATCTGTAATGTCCGTGAGAGTGTCATCTAAAGGAAGAGGCTGAGTTAAATCTAAAATCTCCAGACTTCAAAATATCCTGCAGTTGCGAGCGGATGTCAAGCGTCACAAAGAAAGGTGCCTCGGACAGGCTTGACACCTTGCATACTCGGGTGCAATGCGGACATGTAAATGAAGAGCAGTCCTCCAGTAGTCCGATGTAAAAAAAACAGTGAATACAGTAAAAATGAAAAGTGAGATGGCTGTTGGTGTCCTTCAGCGCCTGGGAAATCATATAACGTGATTCAGGCAAAACAGGCTGGCTGAACATACAGTTCACCATTTTCAGCAGGTTAGAAAGACCTGTAAAAGTGAGGTTGCTACTCACAGCATACTTCAAAACCATCAGCAAAAGTTCTCCCTTAGACACTACGACCTGTTCCTTGATAATCTCTTTAAAGAGATCTGCAAAGAATGTTGCACCGTCGTCCGCAGGTGCTTGCATCGTGGGGTGCTCACTTTCGTTGAGTTCAGCATCTTCAGTGCACAAGTCCTGAAAAATAGAGAAAGTTACAATGCATTGTATAAGTAAAAAGGTGACTTACTTTGCTACAATATGATAATGACAATAAGATATCAGTGCTGCACTATTCACATCTCCTGGGGCACTCAGATGCCCTAAATTATCAAACATGTTTTTCCAACATATGTAACATTTCACTAACAATAAAAATGTCAAATGACACTGACGAGTGTAAAATACCAAGAAAGTTCCCACGGAAAATTTGGAGATCAATCTCGAAAACCTGAGGTATGGGTGCTTGTTAGGTAGAAGGAAAAACATTCGAAAGGGTAAAAATAGGGGCAAGCTTCGCCTCTCAGCGCCGGTGCACCTAGAGAAATGGCTAACGCAGAGGAGCATCTGTTCACTAGGTGGGTGTATAATTTGGGAAGGGTACCTGATATGTCCTTTGCCTATTTTTCACACTTTTCAAAGGTACCAGGTTAGTGCTTACTGCTGGGACACATGCAAAAGACGAACATTGTGTCGGCCCCGACATTGACCATTCTGATTGATGCAAGCTTTGAACTCAATATGTACAATAGTTCTTGTGCAGTAAACCTACATTAGCTAATACCCTATATGAATTTCTGAGCAACATTGTAGAACCCATTAGGAGAAGAGGGATTATGGCTCTTTTATATGAACTCCAGGGGATAAGGTGATCTGCACTAGGCATTTGGGGTACACAACGACTATTCAGAAAGGTAGAACTTTCCCTTTACTGCCGAGTGCTTCACTCTTGTTTTTGATAGTACTCTACAAAACTTGCAGGGTGGAGAAAAACATGCGATTAGACAGGCTTTCGGTATTCTAATTTTCTACAAGAAGGAAGAAAGCATTGGGTAAACCTCAATAGAGCAGATGATGTTTCATTAATAGATAGTTTCTCAGGGCTGAGCTCCCGTCTGAACCACCCCCTTCAAGGCTCTGCAGTATTTTTCTTTTCTAGTTATACCATATGTATGATGTAACTATTTTCCAGAATATACTTACACCACCACTTGTAGAGTCACTGTCGTAGTTGGTATCTGAACGTTGTGAATGCTCGCCACTAGCGGTGTGACCAGTGAGTTCTTGCTGTTCTGAGGACACCTACCATAAAGCAAGAAAATGGTTTAATAAGCATGCTGCTTTCATCATGGGAGATTAATAAAATTTGTAAATAATACTATTGGGGATACACAATGGTAACTGCCTAAGAAAATACAAGACCATTCTTAGAGCCACTTGTGTAGTTAGACCTTGAACTTTTTGCATGCTCCCTACTGGAGGTAGGTATGGTTGCTGTTCTTTATTCTTTCCAAAAGAATAAAAAATGTCCAAAAACAAAGTAGATGAGGTGCAGTCGTGTTGTTTCAATTATTTTTAGCGTTAATTAAGCCTGAAACCTAAAAGAATCTCAAACATTACTACAAGTCATTGATGTATACCATGCAATAATTTTCAAAGAAGCATACTTACAAGATCGTCCTCAGAGTCACTGCTGAGCTTAAAGTTCAAATTGTCTGCATGCTCGCTACCACAGTCAGGCGTAGAAGGTGCCTGCAACCTCAAGGGTATCTAAAACAAAGCAAAAGGCGATGTTGTTATTTTACCTTCAATCATTACTGACCGCAATTCAGCCTGAAACTACATATGCTTACAGGGTAACCTCACAGAGTCACTGCTGTAGCTGGAGTTCAAACTGTCTGCAACGCTCGCTACCAGAGCAAGGCAAGGAGGGTGGCTGCATTCTCAACGGCATCTAAAACAAAACAGAACGGGTGTTGTCATTTCGGTTCCACTCGCACTAAAAGTAATTCAGCCTGAAACTTAAAAAGTATCAAATGTGGATGCAAATCGTTTACACACATCAGCAGCTAGATATTTTTAAGAATATACTTACAGAGTCGCTCACAGAGTCGCTGTCATAACCAAAGTTCAAACTTTGTGCTTGCTCATTACTACAGGCTTGTGCCGAGCCAGCTTGTGGTTCAGAAGGTGCCTGAAACAAAGCCAGGAGTAGGATTTATATCATATTTTGATAAGTATCAAATGTGGATGCAAATCGTTTACACAGATCAGCCAGCTAGATATTTTTAAGAATATGACATACAAGGTCGCTCACAGAGTCGCTGTCGTAACCAAAGTTCAAACTTTCGTGCTCGTAGCACTCGTACACTCGTGGCCCTGGGGCCCTGGCGTGATGTTAACCGCAATGGCACTGAATCTAAGTGCTCCCAACAATTGGTGAGATCAGTGATTGGTACACACTGCACGGTAAAACTTCTTAATAATAAGGTTAGTTTCTCAAAAAGATTCATTGCATGTTTAATAAAAGTTATATTGATAAATAAAATAAGATGCCTACAAATGCATTCAATAACGCAACAAGAATGCCGCAGTGGTCCGGTTTAACGGTTCAACTCGAAGGCGGATCCAATCCAATCCGGTTACAGCATTCTTTCGGTCGTCGCGCGTTGTTCTGCTTCGTATGTGCCTGTACCCCGTTCCTTGTTTGTTTTCGTGAGCTATAGTTTAGGATGATTACGCACGCGTGCGTACGGTACGAAGACGACCACTGTCAGGCAATTGTACCGGTCTCCTACGTCAAAGACTTCAAACCAACCGGACTAAGTGATTTCGATGAGCGTGCGAAATATTCCGTCCGTTGGACATGCGGGGATGGCGACAGCGACGACGAAGACAACCAAAAAAATTATTACAAAGCGAGAATTCTACTCTTGGGAGGTAAATTGACATTCCTCATTTGTTTAGTCAAAGAATCTGACTTATGGGTTGCGAACGGTCTTTTTTGTGTTAAGTAAATGTTGCTACCAGTTTTAGCATGTGATGTGTGCGATCGCTAACACTAACACACCACTGGTGTTACAAAGATGCTGCATTTATTTTAACGTTATGTCTAGAGTGCCGTCCGACGGCACTCTGCTCGCTACTACGAAGTGCCGTCCGAAAGTCTCGCATAAAACGAATTGTCAAAATAAGTTTTTTGAAGCTGTAGCGTAGCTTAGGAAACGTGTCCGCTTCATGCGCAGCGAACCCAGGTTCGATCCCGAGGTAGGTAAAATATTTTTTTTGAACATTTAGCGATATTTACGTTATTTCTTTTTACAATTATCATTGAAAAAAAAACCGTAATGTCGAACAGCACTTGAACGCTCTCTCTGCAAGAGTGTCTAGACGCATCCTTATTTTAATAAGAAAAAAAGACAAACAACTTTGCCCCTAAGAAAAAAAGAAAAAGAAGGAAACATTGCGGTACTTTGCGCTTATTTTGCCAAAAATGAAGGAGATAATATATATGAATTTTATTTCCTGTCCATTTTGTCAGTTTTAACGCCACGTAGCTCAAAAATTGAAATGCTATTTGATAATTTTGTGAATAAAAAACAAAATTAGATCACACACACAAAAAAAGTTCCTCAATTTATACTTTACAATGAATTCACCATTTAAGGGCACTTTAGTAGTAAGTTGTGGCACTTCAAGTTAAAAAAAACTATTTGTCTGGTTGATTTGAAGGGCCAGGCCAGCTTCATATTTATCTTTTATGCCCTGATGCTACATAAAAAGAAGTAGAAGCTCCGTCTCCAGCATGAGCTTCCTACCTTTGATAGCACTTTGGCACACAGACCGCCAAACACGAAACGTCTGTTGCTGTCTGACTGCTGTGCATGTGCAGACGGACAAGGCTTTTGGAACACACATTCAATGCTCGTTCTAAGCATGCGTTGTGAACAGTAGGCACACATATGGCGTTCAGAAAATACCTATAGAAGCACACTTCCTTGTGCAATGTACATTCCTTTTCATTTTACAGTTTCAAGGAAGACGTTGCTGCAAAGATGGCGAGGAAACGAATAAGGATTAAAAAGTATTGCAATCAGAGTCGTCTGAGGACAGAAGTCCTCGAGAAAAAGCAGGACACGGAGAGACAAGAAAAGGTGATTTACCGATTTGTAGTATTTACATGTCAGATCACGCTAGCAGTATAGGGTGTTAATGTTCTTAATTTCTTTTTTTTTTTATGATATAGAAGCACATGAAGGAGCGTCAGGAGACATCCGGGAGGGCAAGCCTTTTAAGGCTTTTGGGAAAAAAAAGGAAAAAAATGAACAGTGCCAACTTGGAACAGAACGTGGAGCGGGAGGCAGAGAGGCAGAGCCAAGGAGAATTAGAAAGGCACGCCAGAGACAAAAGGCACATCAAAACTTAGAAAAACAGCTGGCCCAAAAGAGGAGGAGCTGGTGCAAGTAAGGGGCCTGAACATGCAGCTTCAAGACCAGCTGCTGAAAGAAATGGAAGGTGTGATACAACCACAATAACATGCATTTTGATCGAAGAGTTGTAAGATCAGGAATAACTAATATGCACTAGTGTCCGTTCCAACTCAAGAAGCTGGGAGCGAGGAAAAGGAGGCAGGTGGAACACTGCAGAGAGAAGAGGTTTCCCTCTCTCCAGCATTCCGTCCGTTCCCCCTCCCCAGCCTTTTTTTCCCTCGTCTCTACCTTTTGAGTTGCAACGGACTGTAGCTAAGTATATTTCGAGTGAGCGAAATGATGCCGTGAATTCGTTTATGGACACTAACACAAAATTTGTATTTTTTCTTTTGTCATTTTATGGTGTCGTTTGCAATGTCCGTGTGAATATTTAATTGTTTGGTAGGGCATTCACCTTTTTGGATACTACACACGAGTTTAATTGGTTGATTTGTTTCAGATAATGGAAGAACACACCAGGCAAGTCGTCTGCATAGGCTGTAGCGTCTTTGCCAAGACAGGCCTATGGTCGGCCTTGATGAGTAGTGGTCAGTATGTAGGAAATGTTGAAGATAATTTTGTTGTGTGAATGTTCAGTCATAAGTAGGGCTCCGCGTTTTCTGATAAATCCAGAAAATACTCTGGAAACATTTTTGCAATTCAGATTTCTCAGAAAAACCTGAAATATCAACATAATGACTGCACAAAAAGAAAAATAGCCGTCATAGTTTACATGGGCATAGCAGAATCCGTGGTCACTAGTACTGCTAAGAGGCCACCCTTGTTTTCTTTAAAATCTGAGTATTGACAGAAGAGAATCATATGTCGTGTTCTGGGGTGGGTTGGTCTTGCAGGCTCTTGGTCACAACAAAAGCCTACAAAGAGTGGGCTTTTGTTGTATTAACTGTTAGGGATTTCAGTTTTCACCATGCTTGTCACTATAAAACAAATCACACCATTTGTGATTTCTACAGGGAGGAGGGGGGGGGGTGGCCGTTTTTGTGGTAGTGAAACCTGTGATACCGGGGATTTTGTGGGAGGCAGGAGGCAACTGAAGCTTGTATACTATATGCTAGCAAGTTCCCAGCATCTATGCAACTAAGAGTTTGGCTATTGTTATAAGATAGTCATTTACCAAGAAAACCTTGTTTGCAAGGTTTTTCATGTGACAGTTAGTATTTCCAATGACAAGCATGCCCTGAGGATTTTCAGAGCAGCTAGTCACAATACCACATTCAGCTGAAAAACCTCGTTAGGTGCAGGTCAGTTCTTGTTCAACCTCTGGGGTACTAGAAATTTACTGGAGCTCTTGTGTCCAGGCACTCAATATTTTGAAATCAAGAACAAAGAAAACAAAACTTAAAAATAGGACGTAACCAAAAATAAAATAAAAACTCAAAATTCTATATTAAAAAAAATCTTTGACAAACACTTTAAATAAAAAAAAACACGAAAATGATAAGTTTTAGTTATGGGTCAATCAGCCATATCGTAACCCCCGAGGCTGCCTATGCCTAGCAGCAACAGACGTGACTAATTTAAATTTCCTAGTGATGCTTATGTCTTCATATTGGCGGTTAGTAATAGTTAAAAGTCGGAGGTGTTTCCACTAGACTAAAGATCCCAAGATGCTGCACACTGAGCAACTGTAGGTTTCTCCTCACTCGCACAGGATCAAACATGTGGAAAGAGTAGAAAGTTCTCCCCATTACCTCTTGCCGATATGCTAAAGCTAGACCTGCACAGTTCGCTCAGCTCACATTTGTACCTGGAAGAGGGCGCTGCACATTTTAGAACAGTTTCATCATACCTTATTACTAATCTCTGACTGCAGCAAGATTACAGGCGTAGTTGCATCAAGTTTTCAGAAAGCCATTAAAGCACTTCCTGATTTGCCGATAGATGG
>JAZHYW010029380.1:0-12148 GCA_037355805.1 Ixodes ricinus
TAATCTTTTGACTCTGAAAGTTTAATCAAAGTAATTTTTGTTTGAAACGAGAAAACAATTTTTAAAGTTGAACTCTCGCACCACAATCCGGCGTCGCTTCTTAACACCTCTTCGCCGCATAGCACGCCACCTGCGACGATAGATGACACGATTAGGTCCACAGAAAGAACGGAGTTTTCTGCCGCTTTTCTTGTCCGTCTTTCCGGCTGCAAGGGAAGAAACGGCGGGTATCGTGTAATAATCGGAGGTGCCGCCAGCGCGTAGCACTGGCAGGCCCGTTGTGCCCTTTGTACCCGAGGGCGATCCGTCCGATCGTCGTGAAGTGACTGTTCGTCGACACTGTATGTTAGATATGCTGTGTTATTTGAAGATGTGTCTTGGATAAACCTTTTTTCGGATCAAGCAGCACCGCACGGTACGTGCAGTATGTTTTTCGATTGATGACACTTGTTGGATTTCGTGTTGTCATTGAGGAACACCCATACCTTTCGGCTTTCCTGAGTGGTCAAATATTTTCGACAGTTAATATCCTTGTAGATTGACACGGCTGAGGATATGGCATCGTGAAAAATTTTCATAAAATAAAGCCAACATTCCATCTGCCTTTGGTTTTGGTCGGTCGCGCATAGGGCCACCAAAATAGCTTTCATTTGTTTTGTTTCTTTAAAAATATACATTGCATTTCTAGAGCATTGAGAAAGTCTATTCGCCAAAAGACGAAAAAGAATCAATCAAACGAATTCATTTAGCCACCACCAGTATCCCGAATTGCGCTTACGCAGGCTGAGACAGCCCTTCGGCGAGAAGACTCACAGCCCAGCGCAGTCAGACCAAACTGTCGTGCTATCTCAAAACCAAGAACGCGCGGTGTAAATAGCTTTGTTCTAAAATGTCGCTAAAAAGGTCTATAGATTTGATTGCATATGAACGAAAAGTAGTAATAGAGAGCTTTAGATGATCGTTCCGATACATCCGATACCGTGATAACGATACCCGATAACGATAAGATGCGTGCGCAATGACGGCGGAGAAGTATCGGGAATTCTCTCTGATGACCACAGTCCCGATTCTCTTGACGTGTATAGTGACCTCATTTACTGCCCGTGGCCTATTTCGGGTGAAACAGCTAGTGGAAAGGTAGTCATGGCAATAGCAGCAGCTACAATTTGCTTTTCCTAAGACTGTAGAATTATAATTTTTCCGGTCCGCAAGGAAAACAGTTTTATAGCTTCGCGATCAGATTCAGCGCATTACTGAAAACGACTCTCCGCCTCTTCATTCTGTTATTTTGAGACCATACACCAAAAACAATCCCAGCTATTTCTAAGGCTGTGCAACGATGTGGCTTATTTGTAGAAAACAAAATTATGCATTCCAAAATCGAATATTAAAGTCGTTCATATATTTACTCTTTGCAATCAGGATTTCTAACGCAAATTGTGTGTTTGAATACGTACTCGCTATCTGGATGGATGATTACAGAATCTGGAAATCTGGAACGCACAAAGGGGAAAGGATTCGCAGTATAATTGCGGAAAGCGCCAAGAGGTAAAACATATTTCTGCAAGAATCATCAATGGTACCGAAGCTCTCCCGAAACACTGGCCCTGGGTAGTCGCAATCTATGATTCAAACGATACCTTAGTATGCGGAGGGGCCTTAATTCACGAGGAATATGTGGTAACAGCAGCCCACTGTTTTGTGTAAGTGCTTTATATTTTCCCAATGTAATGTAAATCTTAATTTTGATTTCTTTCGATATAATAGTTAATTGCAGTCTCGTATGTTCGCAGTCCGTTCTTCGTTAGTATGTATGGTCATTTCAGCCACTGCCCGTGCAGTCCGGTTTGAGGCATGAAGCAAACCTCGCGGTTCTACTTTTTGCAGCGTAGAATTCGCTTTTGATTGCGGCTTATAATTAGACCAGACACCCAATAACCAAATTTGTGTTTAAAGTTTAAACAATTATCTCGTGTCAAGCATTCAGATTACATGTAGTGAGAAAAGTAGCCCTTACACACCGATATGAATTTCTAAGTTGCGGCAAATAAACGACCTTGTGCCAGGCAAAAGGGTAGGGCACAGGATGTATGTAAAGTGTATTCGTGAAATTTGCATATTATTTCTAAATATAAAACTTTTTTGTATTTGGCAACAGTAATTGTTTCTGCTTTTTTTTATAACTAAAGAAATAAAGACGCTCATGAGTTTTCAGTTCGTCTTGGAACCACACTCAGAACCAATTCTTCTCAATGTAACAACACTCCAAAAGATTGCAATATTCAGAAAAAGACAACCAGAAAAACTGAAGTACCTCCAAAAGAGGATGAAGAATACCATGAGGCTTCTGAAACCCAGGTGATATGTGTTGAAGTTGAAAGCATCTGCACCCCTATTCAAAATACTTGTAGCCTTTTCATGGTAAGTAGCAACGGTCCTAACATCTATAAATGGCGTGCATTATGGTTTCTCTAACATCTATTACTTTCACAGAAAGACATTGCTGTAGTAAAATTAAAAACAAAAGTCAACTATACTGACTATATTCAGCCAATATGCCTTCCGAAAAACTGTGAAGATCCCCCTGCAAGCAGTACACCCTATTCTGTTGGCTGGGGAAGAATATTTGTAAATTGCATAATTTTATTATTTTGACTACAGACGCGAATCATTATAAAATATATCTTCGCAACTTTGAATACGTTCGTATTTCGAACATTAAACTTGTAATTAGAAAACATTCCTACTGCGTTTTTATGACCTATCAATTGTACGTTAATCAGACAGGGGTCGTTGTTTCAAACATGCTGCCATGACCAATCTGGTATTAGAAAGTTCCGAAATAATTCCATTAAATATTTTGTTTTACTCACAGAGTATTACGATCCAAATGAATATGAAGATGATCATGAAGACGAAGACCAAATAGACGACCTTGAGATTCAGAAACGTATAAACAAAACATCAAGAGAAGTAACTAGCGTCAAATCACAAACGGAACAAACAGGATTCGTCACATTTCACGACACAAACTCCCTGATGCAAAGGGAAATAGACCTGATTGATCAGGATCAATGTACTGCCCAATTGAAAAGCAAAGTTCCCGGCTACATCATTTGCACAAGTGGAGGATCATGTCATGTGAGTAACGAAAACCCTTCAATTGTACTTCCTATAAGAATATCACATAACAAATCTTTTTTCTTTTAGAGCGCAGCTCTTAGGCGCCCGTTCCCGGCTTGAGCTCGTCGCCGTCGCCTTCTCCGTCGGCCTCGGCGTAACCGTGCGCGTTGTATTATGGAAATAATGCAAGCAGGCGTAACCGCGCTTTGCATTAAGGAAAAATTTTCCCGCTATACTTAGCGGGAATAGTTTCTCTAAACTTAGCGGAAAAATTCTGTGCTAAATTTAGCGGGAAATATTTTTCCGATAAATTTAGCGAAAATATTTACCCTCTAAATTTAACGAAAACTTTCACAACAAAATATAGACCAGTGTCCGCGCCAATTCCAGGGCGCCGCCATGTTTATCTACGCTCGCGCCACCACGCGGAAAGAACTGGCAGGCAGGGAGGGGGGCTGCGTTGGCGGCGTTGCTTTGGGGAGCTGGATGCGGCAGGGTGTCCGAATGCACCAAAACATCGTGAAAGATGTTTTACACCAGAAGCCTCCGCGGCCCGTTCTTCAACAGGGAAGATGTCGTGGACATTCGAGAACCCATCTCGATCAAGCAAACAAGGAAAACCTTTCGTGTGTTAGATGTTCTCGGTGTCTTATGACCCTTGACATCCGCGTTTCAGTCCGGGTTCATTGCGTAGTAAATATTTCGCTACCGCTTTCTTGTAGCTTTCAAATGCTTAATTGTTGACTTCTTGTATACGACCTTACATTCGTGGCACGTTTGAGACCGATTTTCGCAATGTACTTGCCTTTCTGCGGAAATAAGTGACCTTTCGGTCACTTATTTCTGCTGAGCTGAGATAAGTGACCGAAACCGAAACGAAGGCTACCATTCGTAGCTAGCGTACGTACACGACGTAAACAACCTGCCGACTGATCACGGAGAAGTGACCACTTCTGTTGTATCCATCACGCACGCCAAACGTACGCATAGAAAAAAATTGTTGCTACACTGGCACCCACTCTTGAGTTCTTGCTCGGGTGAAGTTTTTTCTTCTGAGTGCGGCTGTCCGTGCTTGCCGAGAAGCTGCATGGGACGGAAACTTGTGGAAGCCGTAGACGTCGCATCCGCACTCGCTTCTTAGGCAATTGCGTGACGGGCAGTGGGTGTCCAAAAGAACCCTGCGTTTCCTCTGGTTGTTTGTACAACCAAGAACGGCACAGTGCCGTCCGGACGAATTGCTCTGATACATTACACGGCGGTAAACAAGACCGACGCCGGCAACGTGCTAGTGCTGCTAGTGCTGGGAAAGGTCGCGGTCTATCGAACCCCCTCCCCCCCCCCCACACACACACACACACACACGCGGCAAGCGTCTGGGTTCGAAACTATTAATTGCCAGTTCTAAAGGATGGTACTTACTGGAAGTTGGAGCTGGAATTCTACGAGGATACCAGGAGACACTTACTATCGGGCAACGAATCGTGGTGCCTGTGGGGGCGGAGTCTAGGAACGCTACTTATTAATATTGTGACAGGCGGTCAGTTATGATAAGAGACAAAACTTCGACTCGTTTGTTCAGAAGTTCGCGGTGATATTTTATTAGCCCTCGTTACAGCACACCAAATATCATAGGCTGTGAAATTCCCATCACGCAGGCTCGTGCGTCGTAGTCAAATGAGCGCAGTCGACGACGAGGTGTAATGAGCTACTAAGCTTCACAGGGAAAATGCGCGTGAGAAAGAGTTTTGAGGCAGTCCAAAACACCGATCCAGCAAACGCACGTACGTACGTTCACTCCGGACTCCATGAACCCGACGGCGCAAGATCAAAGCGATCAAAGAGCACCGCCGCCATCGCCACCCGGTTTTCTCTGCACTTTGCGCGACAACGGCACTGCAACGGAGGGCACTCGCCACTATTGAAGCCATTCCAGATGATAAATGAAAATACCTCGGCGTTGTAGAACATCTGACGACACAACGGTGCCGAGCGCCTGCTCGGCATCGTCGCTGCTCGTGAAGGCCTACTTATTTGTAGTTGAGACGATGATTCCACATCTTTCGTGCCACTCGTGGTGCTTGCAATAACTTCGAAGGGCAGGGGAATCTTCTCACGACGAGGTTGAAGACACGCAACACCGGAGCCACCAAAGCAATCGTACAAACAGTCGCCATGTTTGCTTCTTCTTCGTCACTCGCAGCGCGGTCAACTCGTCGCGAGATGTTTTCTGGCTCGGCTAGATGGAAACCAACAGCGGCAAAGTGGTGTATGGACAAACGACTCTCACATTACGGGCACTATACTCACATGCGGCGGTAAACAGGACCGATGCCGGCGAAACGGCAGTCGGTACACCAGCAAAGAAGCCTACGGCGGGAAGCAGCTGTGCGGGCCGACGCAGCCCCCCCCCCCCCTTCGCGCGAGCGTTGGGTTCGAGATTATTGTTCGCTTTTGCTCCTTGTGGTCGAGGCTAAAAGAGCACTTCCGGACAAAGGTCCATAGCGGGGAGTTTTTCGCTAAATGGGGAGGGGAGAAAGAGGAGGAGGAGAAGGTACGGAGGCAGAGAAGGGGCATACTCTCATATCCTCTTCCTCTCCCTCCTCCTCTTTAGTTTTTGCATCTATGCTGTAAAAGCATACAATGACTTTTAGCGTAACATTTAGTCCCGAATGTTTGTCCGTCCATCCATCCGTCCGTGCAGTTCACAGTTATGCTTAGCGAGGAAATGGCCGTTACCTGACCTCTGACATTAAATATTCGGTTCTCGCTTTAAATTGAGCAGGGGATTTAAGATCACGATACTTGAACATCAATTTATTGGGAAAATTGATGTAACATGATTTAAAAACCGACATAATTGCGTCGCTAAATGTAGTGAAGAAAATTATATCCCCTCATCGGTCACGTGGCCTTTGCGCCAATTAGGTCTCCCTGCTAAATTTAACAGAAGAGAGTTAGTTTGGCAACAGAAAGAATAAAACGAACTCCGGACAAGGGACAACAAACATTTCTTTCAACTGGCAACAACATGAATGAGCCCAAAAGCACGCCCCGCAATTTAGAACCGCCAAGAAAAAAGAGAGAAAGGGTGTGAAGGAAGTATGTGCGTGTTCGCCCGTTACAGCGAACATGACCTATTGAGCCAAACAACGGCAGCACGGCGGATGTAACCGGAGACGCCGGGAGGGAAGGCCCAGGCGGCTCGCAACGGAGACGCACGGGACGCCTGGAAGCTACAGACTGGGCGCGGCAAGACAGAAAAAGAGATAAAAGAAAGTTCAAAGAGTTGTGAAGTAGAGAATAATATAAAATGTAAAGTAACAGTGAACTTTTACGAAAAAAATAGGTGTCGGGTGAGCTATACACCAATTGATTTTTCTGACTAGATTTAGCGGGGAAATTATTCAACGTAGATTCTCTTCCCCTCCCGAAAAGACTGTTTACTGTTTTATAATGAAGCTGAGACAAGTGCATATCAAACAGTGTATTCCACGCGCTACAGGACTTTGAAGAAAAATATCAAACAGTTTAGTTTAGAGTCGTGTCTCGTTAATGTGGACGCCTCCGTGCCCCAGAAAAATCGTCCATAATGTGAATCGTCCATAATTACGAATCAAGGCCAAAAACACAAACATTTCAGTAGTAATTGTGAGGAAAAAAGACAGTTTATCTGCCCAAAAAACGAGGAGATGCGAATTTCACTGACGTATTTGATCCTACTTCAGTATCCAGAAAGCGCAACACGTCGGCCACTTGAAGTTCACGATCTCCGTCGCCCTCCTGCTCAAGGTAGGCAATCGCTGTCTCCAAGTCACAACGAGCTTCACGTCGAGTAACGGTTGGTCTCTCTTCTTCCTCCGCTGCTTCTGTCGGCGTGAAGTTTTCTTCGGGTTGATGAAGCTGTTGAAAGGATTCAACCGACAAACTCCAGGATCTGCTTGTCTCTGAAAGGCTCACAGTTGGTCCCTTGGTCTACTTCCAAGAATGCCGATGCCTCTTCATCTGGGTTTTCTCACCGGCAGCAACTTGAGCTGGCTGTGGGAACGCTCATCCACTTCTCTGATTCTTCTAGAATTGCGTGCACTGTGGACTTCGCAAGGTGAATTCCTAGGTTTTTTTTTCACTCCACTCGTTCACGTACTGAACAGACGCTGAAGGCGTTTCATGTTTAAATTTGCATATCTCCTTTTTCAGCTGAGCAGAAAGCTCGGTCCGTTTACGCTTAACAACCTGTCAATATCCCCGATTTCAAACTGACCAGAGAATTGTTCATCCTTGCCTTGTTTGCACAACGAATTTGATTCAGCCCGTAGGCTACCGCGCAATGGTATAACACCCCAGAAAAAAATAACGTACGTTCCAGCTTGAAAAAAGGCACCCTTTTGATGCGTGCAAGGGTTATTTCAACATAAAGGTATAAATTGTGGCCTCTATGAGTCATTAACTTTTTCTTCCATCGGGTTTGTTAACCCGATGGAAGTTAACACTGACTGGTTGTTTCTTATTTGTCTTCTTTTGTGTTTGTTTTTTTATTGTATAGCAGTGAAAGCATGTCACTCTTGTTCTGTTTGCTACCGCTGTTGCCAAAAGGGCGGTGTGGCCTCGTCAGGCACTTCAAAGTGCCTTTAGCCATGTCCCCCGATACATTCTGTAAGTTTTGTCTCAAATAAATTCATACAAACAAACAAACAAAGCATCAAAAATACCTAGATGGTCAACAACCGTCAATGGTGAATTCCGGGTGCACACTGGGGTCACTAATATTTTTCTTTTCATTTTTTTCTTCGTGGACAGGTGTACAAATTAACGAGAAAAAATTCATTTTTTTCAGTTTTATGGTTAAAATAGCCGTCCATCGTCCAGACTGCGGGTTTCTATACTAACGGGGTAGAAATACAAGTGGAGAAATTGGTCGCCAAAAACTTCGTCCATATTGCGGGGTGTCCATATTAACCCTGTCCATATTAACGAAACATGAGTGTGGTTAGAAGCCTAAGTTTGGCTAAAGAATATTGAATTGCCTGGAAGATTTCAATGATAAGCATATTAATATAAGGTATCTCCATTTCGCTTGTGTGACTGAACTATGCTGTCAACATGATATCGCACCTTGATTTAAAATTAATACTTTCTACTCAAAGAAAGGATGCGTTCGGGCCACACTCGTCGCCACCTTTTTAGTGAGAGCTGGAAATCGAGAAAACTAATCCCCACCATGCGGACTCAAAACAGCCGCGATCATCTAGATTCCTCTGCATCTTTTCGATCCGCCAGCGACCGAAGAGCCATCTTATTATTATTGAGGGAATAAATATTTTGTATATAGATATGAATAATCACCGGCAGTGACGAATGTCGTCCCGTAGTGATTTGCGAACTGTCGAACACAGAAACGCTTTCTAAAGGCAGATGTCCGGCTCATATATACCGAGAACATGATTGAGTGTTGCCCGGGACCGCGGTGCAAGAATCACATTTAAGCGCCATTCACATATATGCAACCGAGTAAAACCGAGAGTGACCAGACCGGTTTTAAGCCTCTTGCGACGCCTTATTACCAAATGCACTGCAGCGGAGCAGGTCCTAAGACGTCGCAAGGGGCTTAAAAACTGGTCTGTTCTCTCTCGGTCGTACTCTGTTGCAAAAGTGTGAACGAGCCTTTATGTGTTGACTCTGACAGCCTCTTCCCGTGGGGAGCGAGCGACCAGATCGTGTTCGGAGCTAGCCTCGAACCAGGAGTAGTTAGTTCTGCGCCGCCGCGGAGGGCGCTGAGGTATGAGCATCATGGGTATGAGGTCCTCCTCGGCGGCCACGGTGTCGGCGGAGTAGCGTGCTCGCCTTTTTCGCGGTGTGGTGGCGGTGTGCGGCTAGTGGCTGGCCTCGAGTTTTACTTTGGTGCTGGGTCGATCACAGGTGCCACCATCGAGCACGAAGGTGAGCCTTAACCCGAAGGAGAAGAAGAAGAAGAAGAAGAAGAAGAAGAAGAAGAAGAAGAAGTAGAAGAACACAAATTTACGAACTCTGGTCACTTGGTGGTGGCGTGGCGGTGGTGAGGTACAGCAAGAAGCCGTGAGCGAGGGAATGCGGGACGACCGCTGGGAGCAACAACCCGCGCGGTCGGTTTGGGGTGGATTCCATACTTGGGCGCCATCTATCCCCGTGCGCTCGGTGCGCCGAATACAATGTGGCCGCCGCGTCAAACGAGAGAATCATTACCTACATGTATTTCTTCCACCGTGCCTGGGACACACAAGTGAACTTGAGCTCCTAGAAATCCTGCGGGGAGAATGACGTGAAAACACGCACAGAGCAACGTTGTACGAGAGTAGGTTTTCGAATTTCAAGGTTCAAAATTTGTATCCTTTATTCCAGAGCAAAATTGAGAAAGACGATCGTGGAAAGTCGCAGGCGCGGCTTAGATGCCGCGGGCACATGAGATTATGTCTGAGCGGGTAGCACCTCATGAGTTCACTATGCGACTCAACGCGGACGCTGTCGGTAGTGCACTCTAAGAAAAAATGAAGGAAAAGGTAGCAACGGCGCGTCTTCCTCCCTCCTACTGGCGCGCCCCCAAGCGGACACGAGAAAAAGGGAGGAACGAAACGTTTTTCTCCTTCTCCATGCCGACGGGAGAAAGCTTTCGCCCTCCCAACTTATATTCTTTCGGTTTCGTTTTTCGAGCACGTCGCGCACGTTGTTGAAGAAAAGTTGTTGAGTTGATTGAGCTTCAGCGGCAACGAAGGCCGCCATTAATTCCGTCTTCTAGTCCAAACGTGCAGAACATTTCGGTTGCATTGATGTTTTTATCACTAATTTTATCAAACGAGCAAACGAAGCCGCTAAAAACAGCGAAGTTCCGGAGCAGTGCCAGCAGAGCTACGTACACTGGGTAAGATCGCCGTCTCGCCGTCTCCGGATTGCGCAAGCCACGCCGGCCCACACGGAACTGCAGTAGCGGAACCACGCGGATCTGTGTCGACATTTTCGACGTTATGGAAATCGCAGGAACTGCGTCCAAGACCGGCAGGATTTGCTGCCGGCTGCCTGGGTGCCTTCCGTGCTGAGTTCGGTTCTGTTTTCCGATGCCGAGTGCCAACCGGCAATCAACGTGGCTTTGTATTTCTGCGTGTCAGCAACATAGCAGCAACATCGTGATGGCAGTGTTGTGCGTTGTGAACAGAAGACTGGAATTATCGCCGATGTGACCGTGTGTTCGCGTATCAGTGGTGTAACAACAAGATGAGATGACGTAAACTGTCGGGCATTGATGCCGCTGGCCGAGCCGTGATCGGAGGGGGCGGGGTGTCGCAGGTTGACATTCCGCTTCACATTAAAGAGTTTAAGACCACTTGAGGGATTAGGTGCAATCGGTCGACGTGCGGATAGTCATGTTGGAACGCTGGTCTGAACAGTTAGCTCCTATCGTACTGTGGCCAATGCGACTGTCGGTTGTCTTCTCCCCGAGAGCGATTGCGCTCTGTGGAAAGGACTGAAAGGTACGAAATTATGACGGAAAGCACATATATACAGTGTGGAATTTCAGCATTAAAAAAGAATGGTAGGTAAAATCGAAAAAAAAGAGCTACCCTTTATTTTGCTGGTTAAATATACTACAGTTCCTGGAGAAACTGCCCTCCAAGTGGCGCGCTGAGATGAGCGCTAGAAGTTTTCGAGCTCGCCACGGTGTAGCTCCGTACACTTAACACCTGCCGCAAATCGCGGCTTTGACTGCATTCAAGTCGATCGAAAAGCGATTTCTCTGCCCGTGAAGCATCACTTCCAGCTGAGTGAATATCCGCTCTACAGAGATTAATTCAAGACGGCAATTGAAGCCGTGCGCGAACAGCACAAATAGAAAAACAAACTACAATAGAAATACCGGCTACGACGTGCCGTGCGGGGAAACAAACTCATGGCTTCGAGCCGCATTGGAGCGGCTGGATTTATTGGCTTTCAAATAATTACGGCATGATCGAGCGTTTACTTCTTAATAAGAGATTCATCCCCTGAGCCATTCGAAATATTCTCAGTGGTATTTCATTGCTGGGAAAAGATCAACATGCTGGGAATATTTTTTATTGCTTATGGAGTCACCGAAAAGTTCCGTACGTTCAAAACGACCAGTATAAAAGACGGAAACGCAGAGCTCGGGTGCAGTGTTCGGGTTAGTGTGCCGTTGTGTTGACGTTTGTATGCCGTTGTGTTGACGTTTGTATGTGCAATGTGTGTGTATGTCAATGTATGTTCACCTGATGCTTGTAGTATGCGTAATGTGTATATAGTAGAGGTGCCGAATGCGCAAACGATAGCCTGAGGAAAATAAATATTATTTTTTGTAGAACATGAATTAGGCGGTACCTAGCGCCACCTAGTTTAGCTACTTGCATTTACTTTGCTTGACTCTGCCATCTGGTGGCAAGCGATTTAACCTTCTTTCACGCTACGCTGTAAACAACGGCTTCGAGTTTGTTCTTTTGAGAGCGGCTTTTGGTTTCGCGGATTGGTTTGCCATTCCTCCGTGATGTGCGGTTGGCGAAAGAATTGTGACTTGAGGAACAGCAAAGGTAAGACGTGAAGTGCGCGAAGTAACTGGGTATCGGTTGTCTCCGTTTAACATCGCAGTGCTGAGGACGAGAGACTAAGTAGCTGCTTTCGAAACGCAAGTTTCTGTACCTGCGGGGGAACCTGGCTTCGGAAATAAACACAGTTCGCGGAAAGCTCGTGTTACGCTTTTATTTGCTGCTCCTTTCGTCCCGTACAAGAGACGTAGCGTCCTCGTTAAGCCTTATTGAGCTCGATTTGCTCGATTCAGGGCCGCCATAATGAGATGCAGGCGACGGAGGAACTATTTGCTCCCCTGCTTCAGGGACGAAGGTTGCTCCCTTTCTGAAGGAACATAGGTTACAAGACCGTTCCTCCACTAAGGGAGGACTATCCATACCCTTTTTTCTAAGAGTGTTGCGCTGACGACTACCTTCCAAAGCAAAGCAGCGCGCACCATTTGGGTACGCTTCTAATACTTCTC
>JAZHYW010029382.1:0-38051 GCA_037355805.1 Ixodes ricinus
GCAAACCACAACGACAAGCCTCAAACCAGAGTCTTTCGCGATTCGAGAGGCTTTGTAGAATAAGGATGCTATGCTGAAACACGAGCATCATGCACGCGAGGGTATCTTTGGCAGGCTTGCAATCGCTCGTGCTTACTTCACGAGCACCGAACGACTAAACGCTCCAAGGTACCATCGCGAGCATGCTGCGTGAGTTTGAGCTGTCGCTGTCTTTTGCTTCTGTCTGTCGCTCTAGTGGACACGGGCATAAACAACTCCGGAACCAGCCCAGTGACGGAACCTTATTTTTGTTACGTCCCTGTTTATGTTCTAAGTGAAACGGTGTTATCTATCTCATCCGGAAGACCGTTTTGAAAGCAGCACTAAAAAAACAAAACATTGCAGCAAAAAGGTTTTTTTATTTTTTATTTACATGAGAAACCAGAGAAGCACGGAAGCACACTATTTAACTTTGAAACACTTTGGAGGCTTTTGTAATTGAACTTCAAACTGTAGCCAGCTGACATTATAATCGCTCGTTTGATTGCTATGTACACCTCAGATACAATAAATACAAGTTTGTTTTAGTGCATTGCCTACGAATGACAGACAGCTGCTTTGACGAGCTCTGAGTGGGCGCTAAGCATAAGTTAAAATTTTCTTGCATGCTTTCCATAAGCCGAGCGGAATCCTTTATCGCTGTCCATAAATTGTATCCCTTTCCAAGTGGAAGTTATTTCACCGTTGCGCAAAATCGCACAGAATTCCCGTTTTGCTACCAGAATATGTATATGTTAGACATCTGACCGACACGTCGAAGAATAAATCGTCCGTTAGTGCTGTTTTCGTCGAAGGCCCTATGAAACGAATTTTGTGCTAGAATAAATCAATTTATATATGTATATTTACTAATAGTATATCGTTCAGTAGGTATAAAGATATATAGATAGGTAGAATGTCAAAAGCTTGATTTTCGGTACGATATATATATATGATATATATATATGCGGACTATATATATATACATCCTATACCTTCGGAAGCTATATACCTTTCACAGTGATACATCAGCGAACAACGGACAGATGCGTCGCTGGGTCGAAACGCAGGTCACACGGCAGTCCGGACCTTCGTATCCTTCGCCCGTAGCTGACATTGTGCTGGAATTACGCGTGCCGGACCAATTAGCCGCCTCCCTTTCATCACCTGACCTCATTCTCTGCGCGTGGGTATGCGCGAGAGAGCGTGATCGCGTGACAAAAGTGTGGCTGGTCCAACGAGCACGTAGCTTCAACAGCACTGTCAGCTTCGGGTTGAACGAGGTTGGGAAAGCAACTTCTGTCTGAATTTGGAGCCACGGGCTGATCTTCTAGGGGGACAATGGCTGTGTCCGGCTACAGAAACGAGATTACGAGCAAGAGGCCCCCTTTCCGTCTTCTTGAACTCTTTGAAAGAATGCGCGATTTATGAGTTGAGGAGGAAAGCTAAACAGGAAAAAGTTGGAAAAGCGTTTTTTGCATCCTTCGGGACCGCTAACAATAACCAGATTAGTCGGTCTGGAGCGCGGTCATGGACTTGTCCTTCCGTTCCCCTTCGAAACGAATGGACACCGACGTGATATTTCCCTTAGTATGGAAAGACGAATTCCTCAGAGTCATGTCCCTCAATCTGTCTAAAGAGTCATTTGCGTGGCG
The DNA here is from genome assembly GCA_037355805.1 of Ixodes ricinus. Lineage (NCBI taxonomy): Eukaryota > Metazoa > Arthropoda > Arachnida > Ixodida > Ixodidae > Ixodes > Ixodes ricinus. The sequence continues at coordinate 1,674 of JAZHYW010029382.1, forward strand.
AAAGTGCCTTACCAAACATATTGAACCGTGTTATTTGTGTGTACGTCCCGCTTTACGGGAGACATACTCGTTGGTATAGTTTATTTTAAGTTTATTTATTTCTCTTCATTGCCCTGACATCCGGTTTGATGTTAAGCGGATTGTAGTAAGAAGTAAGAAAATTACGGGGGTTCAGTCAAAAGTAGGAACAGCTCTTGTACTGTTGGGGGATGTTTCCTTTTTGGGCATTTGCGTGCCCACTTTCCGTCTAAGTGGTGTGGTGAACCTAAGAGAGGATTAACCAGCCGGACTACCGCCTGTAAACGCTCTGAACTTTGGGACGTGTTTTTTCTTTTTACCTTTTGCCGGAATGTGTATCCACAATAAAACTTTGGTTGGGGCTAGTTGGTTCATTTCTATTAAGAGGCTAAAACGCGCGAACAAACAGGACCAAAAAAGACACACGTACGACTTGGACAGGCGCCACCTTCCAACTGATTTATTGAAATATGAATCATTGTCAAACTCGATCCCAATCGCCTAAACACATGCAACTGATAAATAATTCTTATCGCTCATTACATACATGCTTCAAGAAACGCAATTTCTTTGGTTAACAGATAAAGGTATGGCATGCGTACGCATCTGTCAGCCGCTTTGTGTATACAGATTTGTGTATTTGTATTTGTGTATCTGTATACACAAAGCGGCTGACAGATGCCTAAGCATGCCATCTCTTTGTCTGTTAACCAAAGAAATTGCGTTTCTTGAAGCATGTATGTAATGAGCGATAATAATTTTTTATCAGTTGCATGTGTTTAGGCGATTGAGATCGAGTTTGACGACGATTCGTGTTTCAATAAATCAGTTGGAAGTTGGCGCCTGTCCGTATCGTACGTGTGTCTTTTTTCGCCCTGTTTGTTCGCGCGATTTTAACCTTTTAATGTGTATCCACTCACGCTTTGTGGTCAATAAACCCCCAGCTGCGTTTGCCTTGACCGTTTTTGTTGTAGTTTCTCATCTCCAGTTTCATCGTAGTGTAGGCGCGACATGTTCGCAGCGTCAGAAGGAGGGTGCTCTTTAAATTAAATGAAAGGCCGCGAACTCGTAGCGACTGCAACACGCTGGCAGTTCACGGCCAGCGATATTACAGAGTTTTAGTGGACCGTACTCTAGAGCTTTGCGTACGCAAGGAAATTGCGGGTCGTGAGCGCGGATGCGCAGAACGCAATAGAAGAGCTAGCGTATTGCGTACGCACGCAGCGCTGGGGATCTTGCGTTGGGGACTAGCGGGCTTTGCGGGAAGCTCTCGAGAGATCTCAGGCCCAATGAGAGCAGCAGTTTCAAGATGGCAGTTACCTCGACTGGCGCAGCAAGGGCGACAGGGTAGTATTCGGGAAGTACAGGGTTACGTGAAATTGTGTGGTGTTCAGCTCGGCAATTCATTCCGGGACCTTACGCGGTCGAATCAGATCGCCGTGCAGCTGAAGGAGTGCACAGTGAATATGTTCACCACTCGCGATGTGCGTCAACGCTGCGATCTGCTCAACGCTAAACCTATTCGCGCAGTTCATCGCCGACGGACGAACTTCAAGGAACCGCCGAAGTGGTCGCTATGCACTGGACATCAGTAGGTCATGGATTTCATTCCGCGACAGCATTGATGAAAGGTGCCGTTTCCACGGGACGATTGACGGAAACTCCGTGATCGAATTTGGCTACGCACTCGTACTCGTAGCCTCTGTACCCTGCAGAAAAACTCGCTTGACGAGGCAGCTGCGGCTTGGTTTAATTTGAAATGAAATGATTTCCCACGTTACCATTTTCAATTTTTTTTTGTGAGGAGCATGGTGGTTTTATAAGCACGCGGAATTCTACGGCTCAGGCGAATTTAACCAAGGTCATGCGAGTTGTTCACTCGGAAACGTAACGCACAACTAAATTCGGTCCGAGCAGGTCGTTTTTAGCGCACGCTACATTATTGCGTATTGCCTACGTAAGAGCCAGCAACGCTATACTAAAACTGAATATAGTTAAGGGAAAGTCGACTACAGCGCTATCGCTATCCTCTTGTACTATTTTAGCGTGTTGGTGCATTTTAAACATTTAGAAAGTGGAGACACATAAGGGACGATACAGTTAGGACAAACTTTCAACTTCAACAACATTTAATTTTCGCCTTCAAGCTCAAAGCCCGCCCGCTGCGTGGGAGTGCGGGAAAGGGAAATCTTTGGGGGAGGAAGAGGAGGTGGAGGAAGTGAGGAGGTTGGCAAACGAGGAATGGAGAGGAGGAAAGGGGCTCAATTATTTCTCTCAAAGAGAGAAATTATTTAAAAAAAATTGGTTTGCTTTTTATGTTTATACAGCCTTGATGGGGAGATGCGCCTCAACGGGTAATCGGTCTCTTAGCTGTAGATGAGAAATTTAGCCAGTGCGGTACAACCGCTAACCTGGGGTTTTTAACATGCATCACGCAGTAGTGATCACACGAACGCGTGCCGGTACGAAACTGATCCAGATCAAAACGGGCGGGGGCGGTGGGGAATCGAACCCAGGAGGTTCCCAGCGCAAGCTTTCGCTTCACGCTCCGAGCTGAGACACGTTAGCCTACTCGGCCACTTCCTCCCCAGAGAAATTATTTCTCTCAAAGAGATAAATAATTGAGGCCTATCAGATGGCGACAAGCCCGAAAACCATAACCCCTTCCATCTCGGTCTCAAGAAAGGAGATTATCTTTCTGAGGCCCACAATGGAAGCCGAACGCTGACAGACTAGACAAGGCGACAAGGTCACCGGCAGAAGCGGCCTTCCTTTCTTTCCGTTATCCCGCACATCCAGTCTTCGAGCCTCCTTCCTCTCCTCTCCCTCCTCTCCTTCCCCCAAGATTTCCCTTTCCCGCACTCCCACGGAGCGGGCGGACTTTGAGCTTGAAGGCGAAAATTAAATGTTGTTGAAGTTGAAAGTTTGTCCTGTCTGTATCGCTATCCTCTGTTTTTTTTTGTTTTTTTTTCCCCACGTTTGCGGGTCCCTTTGTTAAGACCGGTTTCGTGGCCGAGTGGACCAACTACCCCTCTCTAGGCAACTGTATTCACAGTAAAGAAAAAGATTGAGCCGCCATCTTGGCACCTCGTGCCTGGGAGTTTCGGACTCTGGGAACGTTCAGTGACTAGCAGATAGCCATATGAAGCAACTTTCACGTTTCAACTCGTCGCTAAAGGGTGGAGCTGTTATCGTGCTTAGTTTAATTCCTCCTCTCCCTGCGTTTTACTCCTTTCCATCGAAAGCTATCCTCCTTGCCCTCCTTCCCCGCTACGTCCCCCACCGCCATGTATGGGCGAGGCCCACAAGGCGCTGCGCCTGCGTGCCGGGTCGTACTTGTTTGCTATTGCATACGGCGGACTAGAGTTTTTTCTTTTTTTTAAATATGAAGACAGTTTTGTTTTTTAACGTGAAGAAACTAGCGTTTGTGCACATTTATTGGAGCTCTAAAGCACGTGAAGAAGTCTAGATCAGCAAATATAATAACGCGAGCAGAGTTGGAATCGCTTTCTTTCTCCGAGCTTTCTCCGATTCCGCTAAACACAAAACACAAAAAAATGCCAATGTAGTCTTGAATATTTTGGGACATCGGCATGCACTGCAAAAATATATTTTGTTTACCCGTTTATTGCAGCAAGAGCTGAGAGCAGGCCGGAGCAGGCACACGATAGACTGCACCTCTCCCTGAGTGTAAAGAGGTTCGTAGGAGGACTGCGTTGCTGGCGGGAGCTCGTGCCGTCGCTTTGAGCATGGATTGGCACGCGCCCGCAACGCTCGCAGTCCATAGCGTACGTTCTGCTAAATCTTTTCATTTTCTTGAACAAAGTGCATTTGCAGACTCGGCATCACTCGAGTTAGGCAAATAAAAGACACCACAACGCGCGCAAAACCAGGGCTTTTCGGTAATTGTAAGCAATACCGCTCGTTTTGCCATACCAGCAGCTTGATTTACTTCGTACACATTTTATAAACGTCGAATACTACCTAAGACTGTGCACGTGCGACGACTGCTATTTACGCGCCTCGTGCATATAACTACCCACCAAATACACTCACTTGTATCGCCTCAGTTAAAATTAAAAAAAAAAAATAGCGTGATCGGTTTTTTTGGCAGTGCGTTTCTCATTTCGCCCATTTATTAGCGAGGCCCTTTTCATCCTTAAGGGCGAGACACATGGACGGCAGAATCGTCCGATCCGACAGTCCGAACGCCGCTCTGAATTGAGACACACGCTTCCGACCTTGCAAGCGACACGACGATCCGTTCGGCTCCGCCCAGGAGATCCAACTTCCAAGCACTCCAGCGGAGGTCCGCGTTCATAGATCTCTGGTCCCAGATTGACGGTTTAGCTCGCACAAGCGAAGTTAGGAGCTTGTTCTCGCTAGCGCGTGCATTCTTTGCCGGGGCCATCTTTTTCGAATGGGTCAGCGGGATCCACGCGTCCGGCTTTCCGTCGCCCGTCCCGTTTTCTTGTTCGCCCCGCCAGACCCAGTACCTCATCATGACATCCGCGCTAGCTGTGCTGTCATTGGCTGGACGCTTCCGACAGTCCGTCCGCCGTGCGAAACTATCTGGCACGTTGAACGCACGCCGGATCGCCGATCCGACATCTGAAGCGACCAAATTTTTCGGATCAGTCGTATTGCCAGATCGGACGTCGGATCGGATGGATATTTCGCGCATGTGTCTCGCGCTTTACTCTGTTTCGAGGTATTGTTTTGACGTCCTCACGCGCAAGGTACACCCTTGAGTTCACTTGCAAGGCATATAAGCTTTGCCGTACACCCGCGGGCGTGCCTTACTGCATGAGTTACATATGAGGAGAGAGAGATGTTTCAGCAAAGCCTTAAAAACACAATAGCAATTTTTTTTCATTGTCAATAAATAATGTTTTATTAATCACAGATGACAAATCACATACAAATATGAAGACAAGAAAATATATATTATTACAAGGCAAAATATTGCACATTCGGAAGAGGTCAGTGTGAAAAAATGGAAGGAGTTGTAAATGGCTTGAGCTTCCTGAGGCCAGTCTTTGCCAAGATCACTGGCTCAAACTGATCGTTCGTGAAGTGAACCTGAAAAATAAATGCAGCATCGCATATTTTTAGTTGCCACTTGTGAAGTATCGATCGCGGAAACATGTTGCACAACAAAAGTGCGAGTTGCTCGATCGTTGGTGACTCTTCCTTCACTTACGCAATATGGTCCTGGTAGCACTAAAAGCCTCTTTATTTTAGTGGCACTTCAGTCTCTCATGAATTGTTCTTAATTCGGCCGACTCAGTGCAAGCGAGCGAGTTAGCTTTCATTATCAAATACGCGGGAAAAGACGTGCCAAAGTTCTTCGTGCCGGTAATTTTGTTCCGTGTTTATCTCGTCTCAAGCTCTTATTAGTGGATCTTCATTGGCGAGACCGAAAGAGACAGGTAATACGATTCAGAGTTTTACAATGACTTACCTGGCAAAGTCCCTCTCCGGAGGCAGTCGAAACTTTTCCGGCCGATCCGGTTGAGCCATTCGAGTGTTTTAGTATATCGTTCAGTCACCCCAGCAGCGCTATCCGCTAGCTGCTACGACCTCCGCTCTATGTAGCGTGGCGGAACCACCATTTTAAGTTTTAGTAGAACGTTCGCAACCCTCTACGAACTACAGCGTTACGAGAGCTAACGCAACGCCACTAGTGGCTCTTTCATACACTAGACTCGTGTAAAACAGTATTCTAAAGCAATTCTTCGCAATAATTTTGTTAACGTCGTTTTCTTAATATAATATTTTGTTTTTTATTGAATAACGTGTTAATCGTGGCTTCTTTTGTAAGTAAATGACAATTATGTTTGTAATTGAATACAACTGGAGGGCCAAGTTGTCGAAGCTAAACCGATATCAGTCAAGCGCCGAGCCACCGAGAAAAATCTCCATAAATAAATGACAATTACCGTGGCTTTCTTGTTGCGTTGTTCACCGAAAATGAAACGCCAAGGAAATCCCTCATATCCTCCTGCTCGCTCGCTTCCTTGGTCAGTTTTGTCCTCACGACAAAGCGGCCGAGCAGGAGGCCGCGCCCTTCGCTCGCAACACCACAGACTGCAAAGCTTTTCTTTCTTTCTTTTTTTTCTGTGGCCGTATTTAGCAGTCATGGGCACGTTACCAGTAAAAAGTAACAGTGTTACAGTTACAGTCACCTAGGGGAAAAAGTAACTCTGTTACAGTTACAGTTACCGGTTTCAAAAAGTAACGTGTTACAGTTACAGTGACTGCAAAAACAGTAACGCCGTTACTTTCTCGTTACAGTACAAGAATTGGACTCAAGGAATCACAAACCAAAACAATATTATCTTATTTGTTACACCATAGTGAGAAGAAAGGTACACTGAGAGATTAGAAAAATTTAAACCCGAAGGGTGTTTCTTTTCGCGTCATTCGCTGTTTCAGCATTTTGATGTGCATAATTTATTTGGAATAATTGTTATAACTTAGGATCAACCGGAATTTCAATTTCAAAATTGCCATCGGCCTGCTTCAGTGAACGTTTTGGTTTATTTTTCACTCCGAAATGAATGAGGACAGAGATGGTCACATAATTACCTTATGGGATATACTTGGAAGCAGACCTAAACATAGCAGGTCAAACAGCTTCCAAAGAATAAAGGTGGACAGGAAACAATTAGCCTCTGGTGCTTTACGAGTGTACGACGACCACCGCGGCGTCTATGTCCGAAACGCCAACTGTGGAAGTCGTGTTCACTCGAGCGGACAATATGGGGACGGCTTTATTGAAAACTAATAGGAATGAGGAAACGGCGAACGGCTGGGTGTAAAAACGACAGCACAGACAAATCCCAGACAAAAGCCCAGACGGAATACTCGGAGGCATCGCACGACCACCGACACCCGTAGATGGTCCCCACGAGAGAAGAGTGAGCCAAAGTCGGTGAAACAGACATTGTTTGCCTCCCCTACCACCGCGGGCGCCGCTTCCTTCATCTCCCGGTTTCGTGCTGACTGGTCCGTCATGCATTCTCGGTCGTGGGCCAAACCAGGCATTTTTGTTTGTTTGTTTAATGCGTGGCCACGCTTCTTCTTCTTATATTTTTTTCTTTTTTGTCAGCGAGGAGTTTGGAGAAAAATACCTCAAGATGGCAATTTCTCCATGTCCGCGGCAGTGGGTTCTAATTTATATAGTAAAAAAAGTAACTGTAACGGCGTAAACAGTTACAGTTACCTAACAAAAAAGTAACAGTGCTACAGTTACAAGTTACCAGTAATAAAGAGTAATGCGTTACAGGTAAAAGTTACCAGAAAAAGTAACTAGTTACCGGTAACGCGTTACTAGTAACTAGTTACTGCTCAAGACTGGTATTTAGCATGTTTGCCAAGGAGATTAGAAGGGGAGGAGGGGAGGGGGCATGACGTCAGCCGTGTAGCCTCCACAAGCCATGCTCATTTTCCTCCGTACCCTCCTTACTTATCGGGCGAACGTGACTACAGCACGTGACCATCGCGTTGTTGATGGCTGCGGGTAGCAAGGAGCGTGGTGCTGGAGGGTTTTATTTATCAATCATCACAACTAGAAACTCTGGCCCGCGCCCAGCCGACCGAGTCTACGGCTGCTGCGCTTCGTTATGTACCCTCAACTGTAAAGTAAATGCATTCTGTTTTCTACGGAGCGTTACCATCCTGAAAACGATAGTATTCAAACTAGAACGCCAGCGCTGTAACAATTGCCTGTTTGTGTGTTTTGGGTAATGTACAGTGCATCTGCGGGGAGTATTCTTTTTGATCTCCTGGCCACTAATTACTACAGTGGCCAAAGAAAAATAAATTATATACACACATGATTGCGTAACTATGTCGACCCGACAGGTTGGACCAGGGCGGTACACAGAAAATATCTTTTGGGAGGGGGAGGGGGAGGGGGAGGAGGGTTTCCGGAAAACGGTGGCCATCTTGAATGGCCGTTTTTTATATTTACTTTAAAAAAAACAGAAGCATATGATCGGCCTATAATTAAAGCGAAGCTGAAGAGCTTTTCGAAAAAAAATGAGTTAATGGTTGATTCTGACGTGTTTGTGCCTGCTGAGTCCAAATATCGCAACCATTTGACCCAAAATAACCCCTAAACGCGAAAAGAAGCGAAGAAAGGAGAAGCGATCGCCGCAGCGGCACGCCATTGGCTAGTCACGCGTGACGCGCCAGTACGTCATAAAAGGACCATCTCGATTCTCGTTTGCTCCGTCGCTTGCGGATGTAGCCGGGCGCCGGGTCTTCTGCTCTTGTAAATCGGGTTCGGCTTCTGATTTTTCGAAATCTTTCGGTGGATCCGAAAGAGGAATGTGTCCAGACGACCCTCGACGTGACATAGTACGCGTTCCAGCCGTCGGCAAAGTAGGAAAATGACCCCCTGCAGTAATAAACGAAGACACGAGGAACCGCTTGCGCGGACGCGACATGGCCGGCTTCATACCTTCAGGAACGTACTGACTGCTACTTATTGTAACCTAAAACGTTGACAATAAACGGAGTGCTATTGACGGGACGCGTCAAGCCGGATTAGCGTGACCCTCCCCAAAACGGTCGTCAGAGGACAAGAATTCTGCACACATCGGCCTTCGTGCTTGCCAGCTGCTGGACACGTGAGCGTGCAGGCTGCATTGTTCACCAAGGCTGAAGTGGTTTGAAGGGATAGTATAATCGGCTTCGGGCGACGGGAGAGCTTCCCCTGCGATGAGACGGGCGATGAGACAGGGCCGCCGTCCTGCCACCGCCATGTCCTTGCGAACTATGCGAATAATTGCGCAGAAGGTCATCCTTGTGATAGCGGTACCCTCTGCTGCGTTTAGTTTGTTTGCCACCAACTATTACGCCATTATAGCTTTAGGAAAAGTAGAGATATGTGCCCGGCAGCCATTAATTTGATGTCGAATTCGTGAAAGCTTCCTGGGCCTCTACATTCGCATACTTCTACCAAGATTTGTTGACTGCATCACACCACCACCAGGCATTTTCATCGTCCAATCGCATTTGTACGGCACAAAGAACCATTGCATGACACAAACGTTATTCGCAACTTTCACGACCCATAGGGGGCGCACTGGTGCCTATCAAAATGGCTGTCATCTGGATGATCCTCGTAGAACGGCGCCGTACGAGGCTGGTCTGCGACGCGTACGTAATTCTATTTCTGCTACATACGAGCAGTATTAGAGCCTTACGTTATTTTTTCACGCCAGGAAGGTGTAGGCAAGCCCATTTATTATGAGGCGAATCATCCAGGAGCTAGGGAGCGCGATTCTCCCACCGCGGTACCACCATCGCTGAAAGTTGCGAATACGGAAAACACTGCGTAACTTGTAAAAAAAGAACTCGTTGGTACACCTGCCTGTCTGCTCCCGCAGGCGGTCGTTGATACACCTGCCTGTCTGGCCTATGCATTCTCCGCCGTAGGTGAACGGGATGGAGTAGAACCTCTCTTGTTTACATGGGACGAACTGATGCCCGCGCATCTTAGAGCAGGTCTTATTTAGGGAGTGCAATTAACCATTTTGTTAACTGAGTTTAGATTTGCAGCTGAGCGCCACCCCTACTTCGAATCTGGACGCGAGCGCTTTTAGCCGATACGCTGTGTTGTGTGTATAAGGTATGACGGCCAGCTTTCCCTTCCCTCGTCTGGGTGCCGGTGTCGGAGTAGGAGGGGCGAAAATTAGCCTCTTGAGCGAGTTGCCCAACCCTTACAAAAACTTTTACGCTTTTCTGTTGAAAAGCTGCCGATAGCAAAGTCAAGTCAAGTAGTGATATATAGTCGTCAACAGCTTTTCTGTTTAGCTTTCTTCTGAATATTGGCTCCACTTTTTCTAACGAAAGTCAACAGACTGCCCTTGATGCTTTTCTGTTGAAAAGCTGTTGGAAAAAATTCATCAGAGGATATAAAATGTCAATGGCTTTTCTATCTGACTTTCTCTAGCTTTCTCTCGTTAACTTTCTTTGGAATACTGGCACTCACTCTTGTAATAAAAAAGTCAACAGACTTTTTGTCGCCTCCAAGATTCTTTTTCTGCTGCTTTTCAACTAAAAAGCTACAGAAGATTAAAAAAGAAAAAGAAAAAGAAATTGTTACAGCTTAGCTATTTATTCAACAAAGTTTTGTAAGCTTAATATGGCTTTCCACTCTCCTCCAAAATGGCTGCAGCCAGATTACGTAAAAAAGAAACGATATTTTTTTAAATTTTGTTTGTAAATGGCGTTTCTGTGGTATTTGGGCACTACAATAATATACCCGAGAAATACACATTAGAAACGAACACAAACACAAACACCATGAAGCACTGAACACCTGAAACACAGTCCCATTGACTGCTCTAGAGCCTTATATAGCCTACATATTGAAGGGAATTTATTTGGTCGGTGACCACCTCAACACTTATTAAGGTTCCAAGTATTTGATCTCCTCCTCGGGAGTCCGTCAAAGGGAAAACAGTATTTTGAAGGTCGTGGACGATATCTCTTACTAGAAGAGCATTAGTACATCTAATAATATTTCGGGACAGTTGCTAAAACAACAACCACAAATACGTCTCCCAGGAAAATATTATCAGCTTCTGCACAGCACTACTCAGGACGAAGCGAGTCAAGACAGTTTCTCCACTTTCAAATAGTGATTTTGCTTTTTTTACTAGTTGACTATTTATATGGTCCTTCAAGTCACTATAGTCACTTACAAAGTCAGAACGGCAGGACATGCCTTTCGAACGCCTGGCATCCAGCCCACGCCCCATGCCTTCCGTCGTGCTTTGACTGCACGCGCGCGCTCGACGTGCACGAACGTCGAAGCGTTTTGAAGGAGTAGGTCGCGTTGGAAGCGGGACAACTGAAGCTGCTTCTCGTTCTCACCTTGTCAGAGACTATTGAAAAGCCACTTTTGACATCTAGTTGAGGTGTACAATGTTAAAAAAAATCAACAGAAAGTCTGTAGCTTTTCTATTGACACTCTGGCTATAGAGAGTCAACTGAAAATTTTAACAACGAAGTAAACAAAACATCTGCAGTCATTCTGATGACACTGTCAACATAAAGTCAGCAGAAAGAAATCAACATAAAGTCAATAGAAAGTCAACAGCTTTTTCTTTTGACTCAGGTTGAAGAAAACCATCATAAAAGTTTCAACACAAAGTCAACAAACTTTGCTGACCATGTCAACAGAAAGTCAGCAGAAAAAGTTAACATTCAGTCAATAGAAGTCAAGAGCTTTTCTTTTGACTCGGGCTAACGAAAATCATCAGAAAAGTTTCAACACAAAGTCAACAAACTTTCTGTTGACCATGTCAACAGAAAGCTCAGCAGAAAAAATCAACATGAAGTCAATAGAAAGTCAACAGCTTTTCTTTTGACTCAGGTTGACGAAAATCATCAGAAAAGTTTCAACACAAAGTCAACAAACTTTCTGTTGACCATGTCAACAGAAAGTCAAAGTCAAAAGAAAGTAATCACAGTCAACAGGAAGTCAACACGTTTTCAATAAAAAGTCAAAAATCATTTTTATAGGGGCAGCAGGTCGTCGGGAAAGCCGGCCTTCCTCAAACTCCGCGTCTGCAGCCGGACACTATTCTCCGCATAACGGGGGCAGGATTTAGAACACACTCACGTCATAAGGGACTTGACAAGCCCTGGTTTAATTAACGGACTTGGAGTGAGCGCTAGCGAAATGCAGAACTGGCTTCTTCCGTCCTTTGCCTAAACTCCCAGCAGATTCCCCCGGGATGGATCGCCAAACGAACGTCTAAGAATTGGAGAGTTCCGTCGGAGGGGTCCTCCTTTTTAAAGACGAGGCCTGCGGGACCCGACGAGAAGGCCTCCAGGATAGTCTCTGGGTCTGTCTGCTCTTCATGCATGATTAGGTAGTCATCTACATAACGGTACGGCCAGCAGTCCGGCGCGGAATCATTCAGTCGCTCCCTGATTGCCCGATCTACGTACGTGAGAAATAAATTGAGCATAGTTGTAAACTAGAGACTGGGGAGGATACAAACAAAAGACAAAACACTGAACAAAACAGACGAAGTCTCAAACGAAAAAACAAAATGGCTCGCTTTGTATGTTTATAAAGCCTTGAGCTGAGACGGGTTAGCCCTATGGTGCGTACATGTTTTCGCTCCGCTTTAGAGTGGCGCCAGCTTCTTGTTACCGTTTCCCAGATCCTCTCCCACCGCCAATTTTTTCCACTTCTTATTTCGCTAAACGTAAACAACGTTGAATTCCTGTAGTCTCAAAACACCGGCAACACTGTTAGACCACTTCCGTTTCCGTTCACGAGAGGAGTCGGAGACTCAGCAGGATGGCGGTCGTGGTGGCTGTCGCTCTCTTTATTCGGGTGTTTCATATTTCGAAGTTGCGAGCAGGAAGTGTGCGTTGCTTTTAACGAAACGCGAGTTCCCGCGACAAAATAAAACGCATCAGACCGGCATCGGACGCCGGAGCCTCGCCGTTGGAACTAGAGCGGTGGGCGCTCCCTAGCGCTGACGACAATTAGCGGCGTAGTGCGAGCACAGGACCGGCGAGTGTAACAAAATGGTCGACGAAAACAGCGCAGGTAGCCATGGTGACGAGGTAGGCAACACCGGTTTGTCGGCAACAGGTATCACAAACGTTGTCGCCACCCTAAACAGCGGAGCGGCGGAAACATGTAGGCACCCTAGTTTGCCCACTCGGCCACTTCCTCAGCTAAAAACTTCATTTCACAGGACAAACTTATATGTCACTCGCTACCCTTTGTCCCCCTCTTTTCTTCTTCATTTTCCCAAAAGCCCTACCCCCTTCCCTCTTCCTTTCTTTAGGCCCCCGTACATTCCAGCCAACGATAAGCTCAGACGGCGTCAGCTCAAAGTTGCCGAACGGTCTCCTGTCAAAACACATACACCACGACATCGCGAGGACCCCCGGTTCTCACAAATCAATCACAAAGCCGCCGACAGATCCCGTGTCATGATGGAAGCATGGCGGAAAGTAGATTGCTGGAAATAGAAGTCTATATTCCATTGCCCTGGTGCGAAAAAGTATTGCGTATTTTTGTCTTATTTCCGTGCCAAAATAAAAACAGCGTTTAGAAACCGAACACTGTGCGTTTAGAGGAGCGCCGAAAGGACATAAAAAACCGGGACTCAGCTTGTCCTGGTTCTTGTTTTTCAGGAGCCTTTCAAAAGTGGATGAAAAATTATGAACTGTCTGACCCGACTTACCACATTAGAGGAGTTCATTTTCATTACGATAGGCTCTCTTCAAGTGTCTTGCATAGTTCAGCTTGTATTGGTCCGTTTTTATTTTCGGTTCCATTCAAAAAGTGAGCTCTAAGCCACTGGACCAATCTACCACATTCATAATTTGCGGAAGCAGCGAAATGAAAATGAGACAAAAGGAAAGATTCGTCCGCGTTATTTGAGGCCTATAGAAAAGCGGACCGGATGGGAGGGGCCGAAATCTTTTTCAAGAAACACACAATCTTCCCTACAGTTCTGTCTAACAATTTGATATGAAGGTATACTTGGACGCCGGCATTATTCGTTTAGGAATCAAGCGAAACTTTGTATCGGATAAGTATACGTCTACGTCCACTCCCATTCGATGATTATCGTGTTTTAGACTCCGTACACAGGGTGGTTTTCAGCGGTGGGTTTTTAATCTGACTGCCCGCCAGAGCGCGAGCCAGAACGCACTACGGCCGCTAGCCGTCGCGCTCTTCTCTAACAATTTGATATGAAGGTATACTTGGACGCCGGCATTATTCGTTTAGGAATCAAGTGAAACTTTGTATCGGATAAGTATACATCTACGTCCACTCCCATTTGATGATTATCGTGTTTTAGACTCCGTACACAGGGTGGTTTTCAGCGGTGGGTTTTTAATCTGACTGCCCGCCAGAGCGCGAGCCAGAACGCACTACGGCCGCTAGCCGTCGCGCTCTTCTCTAACAATTTGATATGAAGGTATACTTGGACGCCGGCATTATTCGTTTAGGAATCAAGTGAAACTTTGTATCGGATAAGTATACGTCTACGTCCACTCCCATTCGATGATTATCGTGTTTTAGACTCCGTACACAGGGTGGTTTTCAGCGGTGGGTTTTTAATCTGACTGCCCGCCAGAGCGCGAGCCAGAACGCACTACGGCCGCTAGCCGTCGCGCTCTTCTCTAACAATTTGATATTGTCACGAATGACAAGTGATGAGCCGGTGAATAACTGAGTAAACTAAACGTTTAATGGGGCGAACTTGTGCCCAAAAGTAAAAAGGAAACAGAAGATAATAACAGAGCGTCGCGGGCGTCGAAAGCGGCGAAGCAGCAGGATCGAACGCTGAGGCGAAACTGACTGCGGCTCGCCACGCGGAGCCACTTATGTACACGCGTGGGCTTCTGGAATAATCGGCGTCGAAGGTTCGACGCGTAGAACATTCGGGCCTCGAATAAACAACAATGTTCTCGAATTCACCAGAACATAAACTGAAAGCATAAATAAAATCCGCGGAACTCCCAGGAATCGAACCCTGGACCTCCGCACGAAAGTCAAGCGCGGTAACCACTCGGCCACGCACGCGCTTGCTTGCCGACGCGCGTGGCATTACTCCCCCCTTTAAAAAGGCATCGCCTCGATGCCTCGTGAAAGGCAACAGAACAGAGCAAGACAAACGAAAGAATGGGAAAATGCGGAAGCTAGCAAAACACAGTCCTATCAAGTGTTGCACGACATCACAGTTCACAGTCTTATCGCGCGTAGTACGGCTTGAGGCGCACGACGTGAACAACTTCCGGTCGTGGAGGGCGGCGTGATGAAGTCCGTGTTCCATCGGGCATCACCTCGTAGTTCAGATCGCCAAGTCGGCGAAGCACTTTGTAGGGTCCAAAGTAGCGCTTCAGGAGTTTCTCGCTTAGACCGCGTCGTCGTATTGGGGTCCAAACCCACACACGGTCTCCGGGCTTGAAGCGAACGTCGATCCGGCGAAGGTTGTACCGGGCAGCGTCGACACGTTGTTGGTCTTGGATTCGGAGTCGGGCGAGCTGGCGGACTTCTTCGGCTCGTTGAGCAACCACCTGGGCGTCGGGTATCCCATCGTCAGCTGGCTCGTGGGGTAGCATTGCGTCGAGCATGGTCGACACTTTCCTGCCATGCACCAGCTGAAACGGTGTTACTCCTGTGGTCTCTTGCACCGCCGTGTTGTAAGCAAATGTGACGTAGGGTAACACCTCGTCCCAAGTCTTGTGCTCTACGTCGACATACATTGAGATCATGTCGGCGATGGTTTTGTTCAGCCGTTCTGTTAGTCCATTTGTCTGCGGATGGTACGCAGTGGTTCGACGGTGGCCGGTGCCACTGAGACGAAGGATCTCTTGCGTCAGCTGGGCCAGGAACGATGATCCACGGTCGGTAATGAGGACTTCGGGGGCGCCGTGCCGGAGGACAATGGACTCGATGAAAAACTTGGCCACTTCCACAGCCGTACCTGATGGAAGGGCTTTCGTCTCGGCGTACCGTGTGAGATAATCTGTGGCGACGATTATCCAGCGGTTTCCCGACGTTGACGGCGGGAAAGGGCCAAGTAAATCCATTCCGATCTGCTGGAACGGCGTAGACGGGGAGCAATCGGATGCAGATGTCCTGATGGCTTCGTCGGCGGTTTCTTGCGTCGCTGACACTCGTGGCATGATCGAGTGTAGAGGTGAACGGTCTTCGGTAGCCTTGGCCAGTAGTATTTTTCTCGAATCCTGGCGAGCGTCCTGCTGTAGCCGAGGTGCCCAGCCGTTGGGTCGTCGTGACAGGCTTGGAAGATCTCCTCTCTAAGGTCGGCAGGGATTACCAGCAGCCATGGCGAGCTGTTGTCTCCGAAGTTCTCCTTGTAAAGCACACCTTGTCGCAGGACGAAGGTCGGCAGGGCTCTCAAGAAGGCACGGGGGATAGTACCCCCTCGTCCTTCGAGGTGCTCGATTAAGGCGCGCAACTCAGGATCGTCTCTTTGACGTCGCGCCATGTCGTCGGTGTTGACCGCCCCAAGGAAGCACTCGTCGTCATCGTCGTCGATGCTGCCGGAGGATGTCTCGACAGGGGCTCTGGACAGGCAATCGGCGTCGCTGTGCTTGCGGCCTGACTTGTAGACTACAGTCATGTTGAACTCCTGTAGTCGGAGACTCCATCGAGCGAGTCGTCCTGACGGGTCCTTGAGGTTCGCAAGCCAGCAGAGCGAGTGGTGGTCCGTGACTACACGGAACGGGCTCCCGTACAAGTACGGACGAAACTTCGTGATTGCCCAGACGACCGCAAGGCATTCTTTTTCAGTCGTGGAGTAATTTTTCTCCGCTTTGGACAGTGTCCGACTTGCGTAGGCGATAACTCGCTCGGTGCCTTGTTGCACTTGCACCAGTACCGCGCCAAGTCCAGCGTTACTGGCGTCCGTGTGAATTTCGGTTTCCGCATCCTGATCGAAATGTCCAAGAACAGGAGGAGTCTGCAGTCGTCGCTTCAGCTCGTCGAATGCCTGCTGCTGCTCCTCGGCCCATTCAAACTTCTCGGCGTCCTTCGTGAGGTTTGTGAGCGGTGCGGAAATCCTTGCGAAATCTCGAACGAAGCGGCGATAGTAGGCACATAATCCAAGGAACCTTCGCACGGCCTTCTTGTCTCTCGGCGCTGGAAATTCTGCGACGGCGCGAGTCTTCTCTGGGTCGGGGCGAACGCCTTCGTTACTAACCACGTGACCGAGGAATTTCAGTTCGTCATAGGCGAACCGACACTTTGACGGCTTCAGGGTGAGTCCGGCGGTCTGTATGGCCTGGAGAACAGCTCGGAGTCGTCGCAAGTGCTCGTCGAAGTCGCCGGAAAACACTACGACGTCGTCGAGGTAGACGAGACAGCTCTGCCACTTCAGTCCTGCCAGTACGGTGTCCATGACACGCTGGAAAGTTGCTGGCGCCGTGCACAGTCCGAAGGGCATAACCTTGAACTCGTACAGTCCATCCGGCGTGACGAAAGCTGTCTTTTCTCGGTCCCGTTCGTCGACTTCGATCTGCCAGTAGCCGCTCTTCAGGTCCATCGATGAAAAGTATCGGGAGTGGCGCAGCCGGTCCAAAGTGTCGTCAATGCGGGGGAGTGGATAGACGTCTTTCTTCGTCACCGCGTTCAGCTGTCGGTAGTCCACGCAGAACCTAAGCGTTCCGTCCTTCTTCTTAACCAGTACGACTGGAGAGGCCCACGGACTGCTTGATGGCTGGATTATGTCGTCGTTCAGCATCTCTTGAACTTGCTCCTGGATCACCTCCCTTTCTTTAATGGAGACTCTGTACGGTGATCGATGCACAGGGCGCGCGTCGTCCTCGGTAACGATGCGATGCTTCGCAATGGCTGTTTGGCGCACCTTCGACGACATAGCAAAGCAGTCGCGGTATTCGGCGAGGAGGTTAATCAGCTGCCGTCGTTTTGGGCCCGGAAGCTTAGGGTCGATGTCGAGCTGCGCAGGCGACGTACTGTCTTGCTGAGGTGTCGAGGGTTCGTCAGTAATGGCGGCGATTTTGGCGGAGTTTTGGAGGTCCTCGACGTGGCCAACGGCTGCACCTTTCGTGAGGTGTTGCGTTTCATTCCGAAAGTTCGTCACGAGTACCACAGTGCGGCCATCATGAAGTTCCGCTACTCCTCTTGCGACGCCTATTCCTCTTGCTAGGAGCAACTGGAGGCTTCCCTCGAGCAGAACTTCGCCGCGGAAAGCTTCGGTGATCCCGACGGGCACGAAAACACTCGACCGCGGCGGTAAGTTCACGTGACTTGCGAGAACTCGGACCGCGGACGATGTCGCTTTGGGTTCCTCCGGTGGTGAAACAGGTTTTCGTAGTGTCAACCGGTTTGCTCCGAGGTCGATGACGGCGCCATACTCGCAAAGAAAGTCCATTCCGAGGATAACATCCCTCGCACAGTCTTGCAGAACGACGAACTTCACAGGGCACGTCTCACCGTGGATCTCGACGCGAGCAGTGCATCTCCCGACTGGTGTAATGAGGTGTCCTCCGGCGGTTCGTATTTGGGGTCCGTCCCACGGCGTCATGACTTTTCGAAGGCGGCGGGAGAGCCTCCCACTCAAGACTGAGTAGTCTGCTCCGGTGTCCACGAGTGCTGATGCGTCGACGCCGTCGATGACGACGTTTAGGTTGTTGGACACCGTTTCAGGGGCGTCGTTGCGATGCGTAGCGTCGGGAGAGTGGGAGCGCTCCGTCGTTCTTGGAGGCTCTTTACTTCGGTCGTCTTCGGCAACGCCACCTCCAGGCGTTGCCGCACTTAGTTTTCCCGGCGACGCAGGGGAGACAGGCTCTCTCGGCGGGGTCGTGGCGCTGGGGACGCTGAACGTCGTGGCGATGGGGAGCGGGCTTCACGGCGGAGAGACGACACTGGGGAGGGCGAGCGTCGGAGGTACTCCTCGATGTCGCGAGGGCGCTCGTCGTACCTTGGGCGCGGGTCGTTCGGGTGGAACCCGCGCAGCCCCAGTTGTCTGTAGGGGCATCGGCGGTAAATGTGGCCGGCTTCACCGCAGTGATAGCACAACGGGCGTCGATCGGCCGTCCTCCACACGTCGGTCTTTCGCGGCGCTGCTGGTTCCGGGTGGCCGTGCGCCCGATCTTCCTGGCGTCGGGAATACTGCGGCGCTGGAGGTTCACGTCGGGGTGGTGCCGTGACCTGGCGGTGAGCTTGCGGCGGTCGTCGGGCCATGGCGGCGTAGGTCAGCGTCGGTTCTTCGGGTGCGGCCATGGTGACAGGGACATCTGGTTGGATCGCTCGCTGAACCTCGTCTCGGACCACCTCGGCGATGGAGATTGAGGCTGGGCGTTCAGCAGTCGGCAGGAGCTTCTAAGCTCTTCCCGGACGACGTCACGGATGATGTCGCGAAGGCCGGGGATGCTTGGACTGATGTCGTAGCCCGATGCAGGAGCAGCAGCTACGCTCGAGTGCCGATGGTAGTGGCTGGCTCTTGCGAGGAGGGCACGTTCCATGTTCGTGGCCTCCGTGACGAAATCTTCGACAGTCGATGGGGGTTCCGAACAAGACCACCGAAGATGTCGTCCTTTACACCTCGCATTAGTATCCGCAGCTTCTTTTCGTCGGTGGCTTGAGGGTCGGCGCGAGCGACTAGGCGCAAAACATCCTCGACGAAGCTGGTGATGCTTTCATTCGGGCCTTGGGTCCTTGTTCGAAGGATATCTTCGGCCCTCTCACGTCGGTGTTGGCAGGCAAACGTCTTCTTCAGTTCTTGCTTGCACACTTCCCACGACGTCAAAGAAGCCTCGTGGTTTTCCAGCCAGTGCCTCGCAGTCCCTTCCAGCGAAAAGTAAAGGTTCTGCAAGCAGTGCTCAGCTGACCAGCCGTTATGGCGGGCCACACGTTCGTAGTGTTGCAGCCAGTCCTCGATGTCCTCGTGGGCGTCTCCGTGGAAAGGCGTCGGAGTTCTGGGGGCCACGGGTAGGTATACAACGGCAGGAGCGGCCGGGGTCTGGGCCTGGTCGGCCATCGTCGTCGTCCTTGTTGGCCTGGTCCTAGGTGGCAAGGGTCCTAACTCCGGGGTAGGCCAAGGTTCCGGCGACTTGATCGGAGCTCGGTCTGGTCTTCGTTGGGTTCTTGGGGCCTTGTGTTCGGACTTGCGCTGTCGGAACTCGGAGGGGTACGCGGCAGGGGCATGCGTTACCCCGCACCTCCACCAAAATGTCACGAATGACAAGTGATGAGCCGGTGAATAACTGAGTAAACTAAACGTTTAATGGGGCGAACTTGTGCCCAAAAGTAAAAAGGAAACAGAAGATAATAACAGAGCGTCGCGGGCGTCGAAAGCGGCGAAGCAGCAGGATCGAACGCTGAGGCGAAACTGACTGCGGCTCGCCACGCGGAGCCACTTATGTACACGCGTGGGCTTCTGGAATAATCGGCGTCGAAGGTTCGACGCGTAGAACATTCGGGCCTCGAATAAACAACAATGTTCTCGAATTCACCAGAACATAAACTGAAAGCATAAATAAAATCCGCGGAACTCCCAGGAATCGAACCCTGGACCTCCGCACGAAAGTCAAGCGCGGTAACCACTCGGCCACGCACGCGCTTGCTTGCCGACGCGCGTGGCAATATGAAGGTATACTTGGACGCCGGCATTATTCGTTCAGGAATCAAGTGAAATTTTGTATCGGATAATTATACATCTATGTCCACTCCCATGTGATGATTATCGTGTTTTAGACTCCGTACACAAGGTGGTTTTCAGCGGTGGGTTTTTAATCCTGACTGCCCGCCAGAGCGCGAGCCAGAACGCACTACGCCGCTAGCGTCGCGCTCTTCTCTAACAATTTGATATGAAGGTATACTTGGACGCCGGCATTATTCGTTCAGGAATCAAGTGAAACTTTGTATCGGATAATTATACATCTATGTCCACTCCCATGTGATGATTATCGTGTTTTAGACTCCGTACACAAGGTGGTTTTCAGCGGTGGGTTTAATCTGACTGCACCCCAGAGCGCGAGCCAGAACGCACTACGCCGCTAGCCGTCGCGCTCTTCTCTAACAATTTGATATAAGGGTATACTTGGACGCCGGCATTATTCGTTCAGGAATCAGTGAAACTTTGTATCGGATAATTATACATCTATGTCCACTCCCATGTGATGATTATCGTGTTTTAGACTCCGTACTCAAGGTGGTTTTGGGCGGTGGGTTTCTAATCTGACTGCCGCCAGAGCGCGTGCCAGAACGCACTACGCCGCTAGCCGTCTGCGCTCTTCTCTAACAATTTGATATGAAGGTATGCTTGGACGCCGGCATTATTCGTTCAGGAATCAAGTGAAACTTTGTATCGGATCGACTACACATCTATGTCCACTCCCATGTGATGATTATCGTGTTTTAGACTCCGCACACAAGGTGGTTTTCAGCGGTGGGTTTTTAATCTGACTGCCCGCCAGAGCGCAGGCCAGAACGCACTACGCCGCTAGCCGTCGCGCTCTTCTCTAACAATTTGATATGAAGGTATACTTGGACGCCGGCATTATTCGTTCGGGAATCAAGTGAAACTTTGTATCGGATAATTATACATCTATGTCCACTCCCATGTGATGATTATCGTGTTTTAGACTCCGTACACAAAGGTGGTTTTCAGCGGTGGGTTTTTAATCTGACTGCACCCCAGAGCGCGAGCCAGGACGCACTACGCCGCTAGCCGTCGCGCTCTTCTCTAACAATTTGATATGAAGGTATACTTGGACGCCGGCATTATTCGTTCAGGAATCAAGTGAAACTTTGTATCGGATAATTATACATCTATGTCCACTCCCATGTGATGATTATCGTGTTTTAGACTCCGTACTCAAGGTGGTTTTCAGCGGTGGGTTTTTAATCTGACTGCCCGCCAGAGCGCGTGCCAGAACGCACTACGGCCGCTAGCCGTCAGCGCTCTTCTCTGACAATTTGATATGGAAGGTATACTTGGACGCCGGCATTATTCGTTTAGGAATCAAGTGAAACTTTGTATCGGATAATTATACATCTACGTCCACTCCCATTTGATGATTATCGTGTTTTAGACTCCGTACACAAGGTGGTTTTCAGCGGTGGGTTTTAATCTGACTGCCCGCCAGAGCGCGAGCCAGAACGCACTACGCCGCTAGCCGTCGCGCTCTTCTCTAACAATTTGATATGAAGGTATACTTGGACGCCGGCATTATTCGTTTAGGAATCAAGTGAAACTTTGTATCGGATAATTATACATCTACGTCCACTCCCATTTGATGATTATCGTGTTTTAGACTCCGTACACAGGGTGGTTTTCAGCGGTGGGTTTTTAATCTGACTGCCCGCCAGAGCGCGAGCCAGAACGCACTACGGCCGCTAGCCGTCGCGCTCTTCTCTAACAATTTGATATGAAGGTATACTTGGACGCCGGCATTATTCGTTTAGGAATCAAGTGAAACTTTGTATCGGATAATTATACATCTACGTCCACTCCCATTTGATGATTATCGTGTTTTAGACTCCGTACACAGGGTGGTTTTCAGCGGTGGGTTTTTAATCTGACTGCCCGCCAGAGCGCGAGCCAGAACGCACTACGGCCGCTAGCCGTCGCGCTCTTCTCTAACAATTTGATATGAAGGTATACTTGGACGCCGGCATTATTCGTTTAGGAATCAAGTGAAACTTTGTATCGGATAATTATACATCTACGTCCACTCCCATTTGATGATTATCGTGTTTTAGACTCCGTACACAGGGTGGTTTTCAGCGGTGGGTTTTAATCTGACTGCCCGCCAGAGCGCGAGCCAGAACGCACTACGCCGCTAGCCGTCGCGCTCTTCTCTAACAATTTGATATGAAGGTATACTTGGACGCCGGCATTATTCGTTTAGGAATCAAGTGAAACTTTGTATCGGATAATTATACATCTACGTCCACTCCCATTTGATGATTATCGTGTTTTAGAGTCCGTACACAGGGTGGTTTTCAGCGGTGGGTTTTTAATCTGACTGCCCGCCAGAGCGCGAGCCAGAAGCGCACTACGGCCGCGAGCCGTCGCGCTCTTCCCTTCTTCTCCGTATCAATAAACAGTCAAATGCCTGGGCGGAGCCGTCAATCGTGCTGGTGTCGGGAACCAGTAACTGCTCATTCACGCTGGAAGCGGATCCGCGTACGCAAAGCGGTTACGAACGCGGTTGTATAAAGATCCAGTACAATTGCACGCGCACTCGACGACATCAAGTGCGCGTGCAGTTGTACAGAGACCAGATTCTCAAAGCGCACTTACGACGAAAAAAGTGCGTACGACATATTTGGGAGAAAATCCGTATTCTCGGAACGAAATTGTCGTAGCTTTTGCGCAGGTTACGACAAAATCCTACGGCACAGCTCCGAAGCTGTCTTACGCACTTCTACGATCAAATCGCACATGGCACGACAGCACTCGCACAGTTGCTTGGTCGCGACGACCAACGGACATTTATTTCTCTACGTGCTCTTCTCGCGCGTCCCGACTTCAAGCAGCAAGAAAAAAGGAAGAAGTACTTGAAACCGACCACGACGAACATCAACGCTGGATCCACAGACGCCCGGGTAAAGCAACAAAGGCAAGGATCCCACCGACCAAGCGAGCTCGGCAGAATAGGCCTAGCAGGCACTCCGACCGCTCCGACCTGTTCCGGCGCAGCATTGCTCGACGGTCCTTGGCCAGAACCGTCTGCCCACGACCGGCTGGCTTGCTGAATGGAATATGCCCGCGCGACCCTTGTGGACCCTTCAATTTCAGAGGTCAATCTCTTCCCCTCGTCACCTCGATCTCCTTGTTTTCCGAGGCAGTGGTGACGAACGCTGTCGTCAAAGGGACTCTCATTGATTCCATCTTCTTGTTTTGTGTGATATAGAGCTCAATAAACGCCGTATGGATTACCTTCGCAACACGTATATACTGTACACTCTTGTTATTAGTATGCTATTTTTTTATTTTGACGCGGCGCTACGTCACTGTCGAGCTATAACGGTTCGTGGTGGCTATGCGATGACGGTCATACCAGTCATACCTTTCTTTGCCTAGTGTCATGTCAGTATCGAGTTGCAATCGTAAAAGATCGGTCCCGAAGCGCTTGCCAAGGCACGGTCTAACAGAGGGAATTCAGCACTTCGATCAGAACGCTCGCGTCCACTCCGAGTATGAACAGGTACTTGCGTGGCTTTTGCTGACACTCTCGTAGTTCAAACGTATCTTTTTTAACGTCGGCTCGCTCCTGCGTTTTCGAGGCCGCGAAAAACGCCGCGGCTATTGTTTTCTATCCATGTCGCTTTGCAAACGACTGGTACGGCGCTTTTACCAACAATGACAGGTGTGTTGCTTCGTAGCAGATAACGAAGCGTTTAAACCGTGTTAGCGTCGATATATCACTGCACGGACACGAACCCCAGTCAAGCGGTGGTGGAAAGGCCGCCTGTGTTTATGAGAAACAGCTTGAACACTAAACATTTACACACAGACAGGACAGGACATACACAGAGCTGACTATCAACGAGTAGTTAGCCTGTGTTTGTTATTAAAAATCCACGTGCTCGGAACTATGCCGAGCTCTCCGATTGGTTGTTCGTGTTGCCGAAGACGCCGTCGCCATAGCAACAGCACCGGAAGTCCTCGTTTCTCCGTAAAAGGTCGTAACTTTCTCCTCTCACTTGAAGAACACGTTTGTGAATACCGTTCTCGCCTCGTCTTACGATGATCGTAACTTTACGAACTTCGTAGCTAAGTTGTCGTAGGTAAGAGGTTTTTTATGAATCTGGCCTCTGGATCTCTTTGTACAGCCGCGTTCGCAACCGCCTTGCGAACGCGGATCCGCTTCCAGTTTGAATGAGCGGTAAGTCTGACCCTTGAAATGCAGGCGTGACGCAAACCCCAGAGGCGTCTCGTTCGCCCACTTACGTTCTTCCCAGGCGGTGGGGACTGTTGTTTACAGGGGAATATCTTCTGGACAGATGCAAGTTACTCGAGCAAGCTCGCATTCAACATCATTTTCTTTTCTTTCTTCCTGGGTCACAGTGTTGGAAGTAACGCGTTACAAGTAACAACGTTACTGGTAACGCGTTAGTTCTTTTTAGTAACGTACTATCGTACTCGTTAGAATATCAAATGAGTAGCGAGTAAAGTAATGTCGTTAATATTTTACGGTATCTGCTATCAAATTACGTTACCCATTACTCGTTACTTCTGATTAAAAATGGCAGCATGGTGGTTCGAAAGCAAACTAATTTTTATTCTGCGCACTACGAAAAAATGGCAAAGAAACCCCAACAAAGCTATGTATAAACGACTTCATTTCAAACTCCCTCGGAAGACACTTTCAACGTTCCCACAACCGGGACCAAAAGGCGCGTGATTATCGCTTTGTCGAATTCTTGAGCGTCCTTGGTGCAGTCTTTGTATCGAAGCTACTAAGGCCACCGTCGCCATGCCTTGAAGGAGCAGCCGTCTCGCTGGAAAGAGACATCCGCTCAGAAGGCAACAGTCTGCCGCCGCTCGAAGGATTCTGCCGAATCGTCCCTAGCTACTCCAGCTGGTCAAGACTTTCTCTTCAAAATAAATATATTTTCTTTCTGTCAAAGACAGAAAGGATAAACTCTAAATTTGGAAGCATTGACGTTCTCACGCTTTGAACCAAAATAAGTGGCAAGGTTATCGCAGGATTGAAAGGCGTCCGTCACCAGAAAGACGTCACCATCTTTTAGAATCCCTGCCGCCGTGGTACAAAGGTGCGGTCGCTCGCTGGGTAACGACTCCCGTTCAGAAGGTCGCCTCCCACTAAATCCTCTGGTCATCCTTTCTCCCATAGCGCCCCAAAAATTAGACAAAAGACTGCGTAACCACCACGGACGGAACCTTCTTTGTATCGGAGTTAGCCCCCAATTCCCTGGCATTCAAAGACCGAATTATGCTGGGCGCTGCGCCCGCGTAATCCTTCTCGCAGTTCCTGGTTGCGTGTCAAGGCTACTATACCATTTCTCTAAAGAGACACATTCGTAGCAGTAATAGTGATGGCTTTCGTCTGCTTCGCCCTTACTTTGCCGCTACCGGCGTGAAAAAAAAGAAAAAAAAAGAAGTTTTTGGGCACGAAAGACAAACTTAGGGTAAAGAGCTTATAAACGCTCGCCACCTTTTTTAATCATATATACACGTAAAGATACTACGAGTACGCATGGAATAATAACCAAAGTATGGCCGGCGCTATACTTCGTTTATAATCACCAATAATCTTCTTTGGTTATTATCAGGGCCGTACACAGAAAATTTCGTCGGGGGGGGGGGGTGGCCATCATGAATGGCTGTTTTTTGTATTAACTTTTTTTAAAAACTGAAGCATGTGATCGGCCTATAATTAACAATAGCGAGCAACAAATTGTTTCACATGCACCACCACAGCGGGAGTGAAATGCTTCAAAGCTTACTTTCAGCTTACGACAAAATTTATTTATTTGCCCAAACTCCGCCCCAGTAAACATGACTTGGGTGCGAGGGAACCGGGGGTAAGAGAATAAGAAAAATATATACAGTCATACTTGACCCAGCTCCCTTACCTCAGCCCCGCCCATCCTCCGCAGGGTCCGTTGACACTCGGAACCCCTGCGACTATAGACACAGCTCGGAACGAATCTTCGTCATTCTCTTTCTATCGTCTTTTCACCGCGCAAAACACCCCATACCCTCGGCAGGCACCTCCAAAGCCCCTCAGGCGTTGCACGCTCGCGGTGTTCTGGGAAGTTGGATCAACGAACGAACAGGGAACCGATACGAGCTTCCCTCAAACGTACGTGTTTATTGCTCGAGCGAACATTTCCTCTCTGTCACCTTATAATGGACCGCAGAGGGCGCTACGAGCCATCCCAGCCAATCCAGCTCTGAGTGTCACCTTACCCTCTGTGGTGTGCAATGCGAAGCTCAACGTCATGTGATTCTCTCTCAGCCCTCGATTGGCGAAGACGGTCTCTAGCATCCGCTACGGTCCACTGTGCGGTGGAACGGAGCGTGGTATGAGGATGGGGAAGCGAGGCGCCCGGGGATCTTCTGCCGAGGGGATGACACCCAGGCACTTGGATGAGAGGGGAAAACAGTAGGGCGAAATCGGAGTGGTTCCGAAGAGACCGGTCGTGGGCCGAGTGCGTTGCGGTTTTTGGGGCGCGGCGAAGACGCGCCGGAATTCACGCGCCTCTGGTTAGCAGTAAGGAGCGCTGGGTTGTATATACAGGCACACGTGCACCCCTAACAGCATCGCAGGAACTCCAGCGGGTCCCCCACTGGGTCTCCCGATCCAGTGACTTTAGCGAATTCAAGGCCACCCCGGGCCACTTTCGAAATGCACCCCATCGCTCCTCCCTTCCCCAGCCGACTGTGAAAGGGGGGGGGGGCGCTTGAATATATTTCTGGGGGGGGGGGGTTCGAACCCCGAAACTCTCCCCTGGGTACGGCCCTGGGTATTATTATGGGTTATCATAAGCGATCGGTGTCCTATTTTCGTTGCTTGTGAAGCCTAAACCGGACTGTGACTAAAACCGGTGTGGCCATAAGGTATGCTGTTTGTGAGCAGTCCGTGTACTGTACATTTGCCTTTGCCATGCAACTCCTGCCTCTAACCAACAAGGCCGTTTTGGAACGCTTGTTATAAAAGCCCTTTTTACTGCCATCTCGCACTCACTTTTCGTGCAAGATGGCAACGACCACCGAAACTTTGTCATTATGGCCCGGGCTAAAGGCTAAACTCCATGGAGCGAATTATGCGACGAATAACTGACGAACGCCGCCCGACGGCATGCTCGCTTGGCGCGTGACGTAGCAGCAACTGTGCTGATGCCACGCGCAGAGCAAAAGCCGCCGGGCTAAATTCGTCGATTTTTCGCTGTATATCGTCCCACGGAGTTCAGCCTTAAGTGCTGTGTTTAAACTGAGCGAAACGAGGTCAGACAATTTGCTGTTTAAATGTCTGCCCTGTATGCAAGCTGATGAGCACATCCAGGACGTCGAACTCTAATTTGAAAAAGCACATTAAGAGTTATTCTTCAATGTCACTTACCTTTTTCCGTTAAAATTTCGTCGTTAAGCCTTCTTAGCCAAAAGAACGCACCTTTCTTTCCAGATCGTTTTGTTAGTCGCAGTTTTTCAGCTACATCTCACGATGCTCATTAATGTAACCTAGCGAAAAAGCCTTCAAAAACGCCTTAGTTTAGTAACTTGTATATTTCAGAAGGAAAATAAATGAATCATAGAAGTTATATATAAACACGCCTATGTGATATATGCTTAAGGTTGCGGTTTATTTAGACAGTTTTTTTCTATACTAATTCGTGATGCAGTTTATTTAGTTAATATTTCGTTGTTCCACACGACTGATAACTAGAAATTAACAGCGGTGCTTCGCACCAGTCCTAATTGTTTGTTTTTTCCGCCAGTTCCTCTATTCGCAGGAGCTGACAGGGTTCGCGGTAATTTCAGAGAAACGAAAGACCGAAGCTACAACCCACTTTCCCAACACACCCTTGAGGAAGCAGTGGAAGATCGACCGTATGCATCAAACTCCCGTTTCTCAAGAAGTGTTCGACAATCTTATAGGCACCTTTGTGGTTGAGACTCTACAGTCATATACTAACAGCTGTCATATACTAAGAGTGAAACACAAAGTAACGACAAACTAACGTAAAAGTAACGTCCGTTAGTCATGGCAAGCTAACGACACCGGTATTTCGTTACATTTACAAAGCTGAAACGGAGATCTGTAACGCGTTAGCTTTTTCTAAGCTAACGAGTAACGCTATTTCGTTGATTGTTTTCTCCGTCCGGACACTTCATCGAATGCCGTTTCATCGAATGCCGTTTCATCGAATCCGTTTCATCGAACACCGTTTCATCGAACGCCGTTTCCTCGAAAGCCGTTTCATAAAAGCTGCTTCATCGAACGCCTTTTCATCGAACAACGTTACAGTCTGTAATATTTTGGAATTTACTTTAGTTTTTATACACAACTTCACGTAATTCTGTTTTTTTTCTTCTTTTGTTTCTGTTTTTATATCACTGGGTGCAGTGACGAGATCAGTTCCATCGTGAACATATCCTGCTTCGAGAAGAAAGCCTCCATGAAACAATGACCCCTCTCCATGTCACATGAAACAATTAAAAATGAGACAAAAACAGAAAGCACAGACATTTAAAAGTGTTTTAAGTGTTTGTCCTTTATTTGCAGTGTCGTGGTTTCAGTCATGTATGTACATGAGTAAAGCTTTTCAGTAAGTCGCATACCCAATTCTTTTTATTTCTTTTTATGGCAATTGTTTTTATTTTTAGTAATTTGACACCACCTTCAAAACAATTTTACAAGTGACTACCTTAGTCTTAACAAATGCAAAGTGAAACATCTATAAAGCACTGTTATGCTCCAAAACTCGGTACAGAGCCATAACAGAGAAATTCGATGAAACGGCCCTTAGCGATTCGTTGAAACGGCGTTCGATGAAACGGCGTTCGATAAAATGTCCGTTCATTCGATGAAACGGCTTTCGATGAAATGACGTTCGACGAAATGTCCGCTACCCATTTTCGGTAACGGGCACAACACTGCTGTGAGACATTTCCGGTGTCAAAAGGATTGGAGATACGGAGTCGTAAACATGATAATCATCGAATGGAAGTGGACGTACACGTAGAATGATCCGGTGCAAAGTTTCGCTTCATTTCCTGAACGAATCATGTAGGCGTCCAAGTATACCTTCATATCAAATTGTTAGACAAAACTGTAGAGAAGATTGTGTGTTTCTTGTAAAATAATTTTGGCCCCCTTGTATCCGGTCCGCTTTTCTATAGGCCTCAAATAACGCGGGCAAATATTTCCTTTTGTCGCATTTCCACTTCTTCGCTTCCGGAAATTATGAATGTGGTAGATTGGTCCAGTGGCTTAGAGCTCACTTTTTGAAAGGAACCGAAAATAAAAACGGACCAGTAAAAGCTGAACTATAAGGGACGTTTAAAGAGAGCCTATCGTAATGAAAATGAACTCCTCTAATGTGGTAAGTCGGGTCAGTCGGTTAACAATTTGTCATCCACTTTTGAAAGGCTCCGGAAAAACAAGAAACCAGGACAGGCTGAGTGCCGCAAGGCGCCTCGTATTGTTGAGGTTGTCCCGGTTTTTATGTTCCTTCGGCGCTCCTCAAATCTCACAATGTTCGGTTTCTAAACGCTGTTTTTATTTTCGCACAGAAATAAGACAAAAATACGTAATAATTTTTCACACCAGTGCAATTCAATAGAGACTTCTATTTCCAGCAAGCTGCTTTCCGCCATGCTTCCATCTGATCCTGCAGGCCGAGAATGTTTGTGTACAGTGATTAAATTATTTACATGTAAATTGACATGCACTATAAATCTGGCACTCTCTCTTAGAAGCAGCATGTTGCGCATGAATTCCCCCACCGTCTTGCCTTCTAATCGCGTGGAAGGGATATGGAAATATCCCGGGCATGATTTGTGCAAAAGGCTAGATTCAACGGTCGCCTATTATTTCTACAAACCCCTGACAAATTCACTACCATATACCGAGTCCTTTCTCCAAGAAGCGAGGTTTTGGTAGAAATTCGTAGCTGGGCCGCTGTTCTTTGTAGTGGCGCGGGGAAAAAAATGAAGAGAGAGAGAGAGCGAGAGAGCGGTGGGGGGGGGGGGGGAGGCAAAAATTTTTGCAAGCTAATATGTGTTTTTTTTTTGCAACAATTGCGACATTTTTTTGCGGGTAGGTATGTCTTTGTTTAGAGTACTACAATATATGGTGTAAACAATTTTACGCACTTCCCACAAATGTTTCATTGTCAATGACAGTTTGTAAAGTATTACGCACTGCCTCGGGTGCTTTGACCTTGCGCACTGGAGCGTCACAGGAGCGAGTATTTCCGCAAAATAAATACGAGGACCTGTTTCTCCCTTTGAAATTTGAATCGACCACTTGTGTGGCATCACGACCAACATACTTTCACCATGAAATCATAACAAATAATGATTAATGATGAAATTGATTGGGTCCTGACAGTAGAGCCACATTATTTAGGTTGCAAATAATTGGGCGACGTTCATACGATGTTTTTACTTTCAAGTTCGAATGTGTTGAGAATGAGTAGCCGAAAACCCTGTGTGCAGGCTGCTTCCTGAAGTGGCCTGATATCTCCCCAATTCGGGAAAGGGGGGAGGGGGGAGAGAGAAAGGTGTGGTTGTTGTGGGAAGATGATAATATTTATTCTCACTCAGGAGAGCCACCGATCATTCAAAAGTCGATTCGCTCATAACGGGAAAGCCTGTGGGGCCACATCTATAGTAAATATGTGATAAAAATGTGGTATACACCTATGTCACTGAAAAATTATGATCGTGCAAACGATGGGGGCGTTGTGGATACAGGTGAAGCAAAGACTTATTTCACGACTGCACCGTCTTTATTAGAAGCCAAAATTGCGGCTTGCTTCTTCCACCCTCCTGACGCCAGTCTTGTCCAATATTTGATAAATTCGGTAAAGCGTTGATCGCGGAAGCCCGCGCCAATATTTAAATGTCGTTATCAAGTTATAAAACAAACATCGGGCAGAGGTAAGGACGAATAAATTCGCAAAATTATTCAGAATAGAATGAACAACCAATGAGGGAGATCTATGTTTCGAACAGTAATGACGAGATTAGGGAAAGCCACTTGATTTATATGTCTCGGAAAGAAATGTATTATCGACGACCTGAACCCTTTATTGCGCAAGCCAATCCTTGTGCAGACACGGGAATGGTTCCAGCAGCCGCGCGATGCCAGAGGGCGGCTGCTGCAACGACCCCAGCACACCGCGGCCCCTCGATCTCCACCGACCGAGCTGCCCCGGGCCTGCGTTGGGCCGCGCTGGCGTCCTCAGTCTCGAGGATTGTGCGTGCCCGCGACAATGAGGGGAAGACACCTGGAAGTCTCAAGGTCGTTGTCGCGTTCGCAGCTAGCCGCTCATTCTGCGCTTTTTGAGGATTATCCGTACAAGAAAAGCCGACACAAAAGAAGCCCCTGACGTCACGTGACTCTTGGGATAAGGTGAGAAGAGGAAGGGCGCTAGGGGCATTTTCCGAAAGGGCAACTCCGCTTCATTTTTGGTTTTGGAAAAACAATGCAGTCCTCTTCAGTAACACCTAGGAAGACCACACGTCAAATATTACGACGCAGATTTGTCTAAATGTTTCCGATCCGGCAAACTTTGCAACTCGGCAAGTTGCCGAAATCGGCCGAAGCGCAGACCGGATGCGCGTTTTTGCTCGGGATTCAGGCGCGTCGGCGTCAAACTGACGTCATTTCCTGCGCGCGGGCGCGCGTTTTCGCAGGAGCGTTGGTTTCTAGCCAAGGTTTCTAGCCGACCCAGAACAAGACGCGCGCGCCGAGGTGTCGAAGCGGCTCTTGCCCAATGAGGGTCGGTCGAACTATCACGTGATCCTACGTGGTACGCTGTTTTGTGTTCAGCACATTTCAAAGTGTTCAAAAGCATTTTTATTTTCCATGGAAAAATAAAAAAAGTGTTACTTCTGACACACAAACCCATTTTATTTACTTACTTTTTCATTTAATTTTTATTTTGTAGTATTTGCGTCAACATTTACATCGCGTGTTGAGAATTATCATATCTGGCAACGCTGATAACGCGCGGCCGGTGGTGCTTGGCTTTGTCTGCATGCGGGTGCCCCCGAGCTTTGCGAATTTCGCTCCCTCTCGTCCCGCTTTCCACCTTTGCTGGCACACCAGAATCGGAGCCGGCTGGCTGTGTTCATCATTATCAACCAGTTATTAAAAACGGAAGGTGACTACGTCTCTGCTGTGAGGCGTCACAATTATTTTCTCCGAAAGATAGCTCCTTGTGAAACAACCCTCAAAACATGGTGGCTCTTCCAACTGGCGACTAAAACTTTACGCAGAAACACGTTCTCAACATATTTATTACGGATGCCATATCTGGTTTGATATGAATCAACGTCGTGCATGCTTGAGTCCGTGTGACCATTATCAAATTTCTAGTTGTCCTGCAATGACCAAATTGTCCATCTAGCGTATCTTATAGAGTCTCAAGCGGAGAGAGAAGCCGCTTCATACTATGGCAGACGGAACCCACGTTTGCAAGTGGATTAAACGCTATCATCATCATCACTTCAGCTTAGCCTCGAACAGTACATTGTGGCAATGCTGCAGTGCCCTTTCTCTCAAATGCTTTCAAACCCGGGTGCCGCGCGCACTGCAAAGCGGTTGCGACATTGCAATTTACTGGCAAGTATGGCGTCGGAGATGGACGACAGCGTATTCGACATGGTGAAAGCTTGTTGGACATGAGAAATCGCTGATTGGAAATTGAATACAACGGCCAATCTTCTGTTGTCATCTGCGGCCGTGGGTTGATAGAGATCCAGATATTTTTGGCTGTGGCGTTCTCCCCCATGTCGCAATGGTAAACGTGCACGAATTAGAAGAAAAGATCCATAACCCGTGCGGTGGTAATATATCCAAACTCTGCAAGTGTAAGTAGTTATAGGGCGCCATTCACTAGTTAAATTTGAAACCACAAATGTGTACAGCCCGGCGACTAGCCGGCTTTGGCAATTAGGTCTCTGCAGTCGCAACCGGGGATGCGCCACCTTTGGTAGCGAATGGACTAGCGAGCGATGTACCTTCAGCCATTTTCCGAATTTTACTACACGGCAACGTTGCAAGAACACTCAGATGGGAAACTAACCGCTAAAGCCTGGGCCCCTGGCGTCCACCGAGACCGAGCTAAATACGACAATAGCGCCACTCTTAATCTTTTTTTTCTTCATTTTTTTTACTGTGGTCACCTTCAGCTTGCAGAAAGCATGTTTTTGCGTTAGACCAAACAGAAAAAGCTTTTTTTCTGTAAATTCTATTGGAGTTTAGTACCAAATGACGTGCGCGTGATCTTTTTTAATATCTTTAGCTTCAAGGTTTTGCAGCACAATTAATATTGTTTTTATACAACCTTGCCTCAGCGGTGATTTAAGGTAGCATGTCCCGACCTGAGTGCATCGCATCCTAACAGAGTGGTTCTATAGTAACGTTGGTGCACGGTT
The DNA here is from genome assembly GCA_037355805.1 of Ixodes ricinus. Lineage (NCBI taxonomy): Eukaryota > Metazoa > Arthropoda > Arachnida > Ixodida > Ixodidae > Ixodes > Ixodes ricinus. Next base: position 35,333 of record JAZHYW010029382.1, read on the forward strand.
TTCTAGGCAACATAGAGCTCGAAGCAGTGCAGGCCCATTCACACCGGCGGTTGAGTCGCGTTTGCGGACGCGTTTGCTTAAAGATTCAGTGCAATTGCTCGCGATTCGATGAAGAAAACGGGCGGATTCGCTAAGCATTTGCGTTTCGAACGCCAGTGTGAAGGAGCGGATTTAAGCTGTGTCTTTGTCGTGTCGATCATAGTTGCATCAGAAACAAATTAGAGACAGTTTACTACACAACGTTGCGATGTTTGGGTCTGTACTACAGTAATACCACGTTGCATAAGAAACATGTCGTGCGCTGCAGTTGCGCAACATTTAAATTACGCTGCCTAGCAAATGTTGTACCTTCAACCTTTTTTCGACTTTTAATACACGGTTTCCTAGGCAGCATGGAATTCGAAACAGTAGCCTAACGCTGTGCCTTTGTCGTGCCAATCAATGTTGCGTCAGAAACAGATTGGTAACAGTTCACTACACAACATTGCGATTTTCACGTCTGTACTACACTGATACCACGTTGCTTAAGCAACATGTCGCGCGCTGGAGTTGCACAACATTTAAATTATGCCGTCTAGCAAACCTTGTACCTTCAAACTTTTTCCGACATTTAGCACACGGTTTCCTAGGCAGCAAGGAATTCGAAACAGTATCCTAACGCAGTGCCTTTGTCGTGCCGATCAATGTTGCATCAGAAACAAATTGGAAACAGTTCACTACACAACGTTGCGATTTTCACGTCTGTAATACACTATTCCACGTTGCTTAAGCAACATGTCGCGCGAAGCAGTTGACAACATTTAAATTATGCCATCTAGCAAACGTTGTACCTTCAACCTTTTTCCGACTTTTAGCGCACGGTTCCCTAGGCAGCATGGAATTCGAAACAGTAGCCTAACGCCGTGCCTTTGTTGTGCCGATCAATGTTGCGTCAGAAACAGATTGGAAACAGTTCACTACACAACGTTGCGATGTTTGCGTCTGTACTACAGTAATACCACGTTGCATAAGAAACATGTCGTGCGCTGCAGTTGCACAACATTTAGATTATGCCACCTAGCAAACGTTGTACCTTCAACCTTTTTCCGACTTTTAGCACACGGTTTCCTAGGCAGCAAGGAATTCGAAACAGTATCCTAACGCAGTGGCTTTGTCGTGCCGATCAATGTTGCGTCAGAAATAAATTGGAAACAGTTCACTACACAACGTTGCGATTTTCACGTCTGTAATACACTGATACCACGTTGCTTAAGCAACATGTCGCGCGCTGCAGTTGACAACATTTAAATTATGCCGTCTAGCAAACGTTGTACCTTCAACCTTTTTCCGACTTTTAGCACACGGTTTCCTAGGCAGCAAGGAATTCGAAACAGTATCCTAACGCAGTGCCTTTGTCGTGCCGATCAATGTTGCATCAGAAACAAATTGGAAACAGTTCACTACACAACGTTGCGATTTTCACGTCTGTAATACACTGATACCACGTTGCTTAAGCAACATGTCGCGCGCTGCAGTTGCACAACATTTAAATTATGCCGTCTAGCAAACGTTGTACCTTCAACCTTTTTCCGACTTTTAGCACACGGTTTCCTAGGCAGCATGGAATTCGAAACAGTAGCCTAACGCTGTGCCTTTGTCGTTCCGATCAATGTTGCGTCAGAAACAGATTGGAAACAGTTCACTACACAACGTTGCGATGTTTCACGTCTGTACTACACGTGATACCACGTTGCTTAAGCAACATGTCGTCGCGCTGCAGTTGCACAACATTTAAATTATGCCGCCTAGCAAACGTTGTACCTTCAACCTTTTTCCGACTTTTAGCACACGGTTTCCTAGGCAGCATGGAATTCGAAACAGTAGCCTAACGCTGTGCCTTTGTCGTTCCGATCAATGTTGCGTCAGAAACAGATTGGAAACAGTTCACTACACAACATTGCGATTTTCACGTCTGTACTACACTGATACCACGTTGCTTAAGCAACATGTCGCGCGCTGCAGTTGCACAACATTTAAATTATGCCACCTAGCAAACGTTGTACCTTCAACCTTTTTCCGACTTTTAGCGCACGGTTTCCTAGGCAGCATGGAATTCGAAACAGTAGCCTAACGCCGTGCCTTTGTTGTGCCGATCAATGTTGCATCAGAAACAGATTGGAAACAGTTCACTACACAACGTTGCGATGTTTGCGTCTGTACTACAGTAATACCACGTTGCATAAGAAACATGTCGTGCGCTGCAGTTGCTCAACATTTAAATTATGCCGCCTAGCAAACGTTGTACCTTCAACCTTTTTCCGACTTTTAGCACACGGTTTCCTAGGCAGCATGGAATTCGAAACAGTAGCCTAACGCTGTGTATTTGTCGTTCCGATCAATGTTGCGTCAGAAACAGATTGGAAACAGTTAACTACACAACATTGCGATTTTCACGTTTGTACTACACTGATACTACTTTGCTTAAGCAACATGTCGCGCGCTGCAGTTGCTCAACATTTAAATTATGCCGCCTGGCAAACGTTGTACCTTCAACCTGTTTCCGACTTTTAGCACACGGTTTCCTAGGCAGCATGGAATTCGAAACAGTAGCGTAACGCTGCGCCTTTGTCGTGCCTATCAATGTTGCGTCAGAAACAGTTTGGAAACAGTTCACTACACAACGTTGCGATGTTTGCGTCTGTACTACAGTAATACCACGTTGCATAAGAAACATGTCGTG
>JAZHYW010029384.1:0-74725 GCA_037355805.1 Ixodes ricinus
TACCTCGGCATTCTCACTCATGAGTGCGATCACTCACGATCACTCACGCTCACCGTCAGATTTGAGGTGATCGTGAGTGAGGCCGCGAGTCTCGAAAAATTGTGAGTGTGAGTGTGAGTGTAATCGTGAGTTATGTGAACTCATGAGTGTGAGTGTGAGTGTGAGTCCTGAGAACTCATGAGCGTGAGTCTGATCGTGAGTGTGATCGTGAGTTCTGAGAACTCATGAGTGTGAGTGTGAGTGTGAGTCCTGCGAACACATGAGCGTGAGTTTGATCGTGAGTGTGATCGTGAGTTCTGAAAACTCTTGAGTGTGAGTTTCAGTCCTGAGAACTCATGAGTTTGAGTGTGAGTTCTGAAAACTGATGAGCGTGAGTGTGAGCGTGAGTTCTGAGGACTCATGAGTGTGAGTGTGAGCTTGAGCTCTAAGTGAAGTACTTCATGAGCGTGAGTTTTGAGATCTCTTGAGTGTGATTGTGAGTTTCGAGGCTCATGAGCATGAGCCTGAATCAAGACGTGAGTCTTAGGGTGGATATGAGTCCGGTGATTGCATTAGTCTGCGTGATGACGTGAGTCTGAGGACCATGGCCATGATGAGTCGCGGTGAGCGCTGGTATTATCTTAGCTGGGTTGGTCACGTGAGCTCCCGGGCCATCTTAGTGGGCGAGGAGACTCTCGCTTCGCAACTACTGCGTGGGGTTCAGGGTTGGTTTGGGTGTCGCTCGCCTGCTCCTCCGCCATGTAAACGCGCTGGGTCCTGTGGAGGGCGGAGGAGGAGGGAGGGGGGTGCTTGTTCTTGCAGGCTCCTCCTTGCCAGCGCCCTCCGCAATGTCTCAGCCAGCTGTGGAGGGCAGAGGGGGTATGGGGGAGGGGGGTTCGCTTTCGTCTCTCCTCGGCGTTCGCTCTTCGCTTCACGGCAGACGGCGAGACGCCAACGGACTGATGGCGCCTCGAGGCGGCGCGGTAACGTCGGAGTTGGGGAAGCGCTCCAAACGGTTAGCGCTCCTCTCTCTGTGGCATAGAAAGGCTCGTGTGGATTTCGGCTCCTGTTGCCAAGTTGGTGCCGGTGGGCATAGAATTTTATGATTGCGTCAACTATAACGTTCGCACGGCTGCGATAAAATTAAGTGACTCGCATGATCCTCCATCAGCACCCAGTCGCACAAACAATTTGATCTTTCCGCGCACCTCACCGTACCTTTCGCAAATGAGTCATCACTCAGGAAGTGCAACAAAGGTCGGTGCCAGTGGATCGAACTCGAGAGCTTCGGAGTGACGATCTATTCACAATTGTGCGATATCATGTGTCTTTATCGTGTCGTTCCAGGGCAAGATGGCGACATAGCTGCATGGCGATAGCCAGCCGGCAATGGCCAGGCGGCGCCACGAGAGTGCTGCATTCAGCGCCACAAGCGGAGGTGTCTCTGTTAATGGGGCGGCCAGTCTGCCCGTCGGGCCGGTGGCGAGCGGCGGCGACCCCGATTTCAGCAGTCCCCGATGTGCACGTGCGCGCCATGTCCCTGGTTCTTTTATGCGGTTTTTTAAGACCATCGGGAGCCTTGATAGGTCGAAGTGTTTAGAGCATATTCTAGAGTTGTCATTTGGACACCAGTTTGAGTTGTCTTCACCACTTGTGGGGTCGCTCTATAATAATCGCCGCCCGATCGGTCTGTGCTTCGCTCGTCTCCCAGGAAGTGACACAACACAACGAGAAGGCAGCGAATGGGTTTACTGTACTTCCCGGTTGCCCGTCTTCGAGAGCCGGCAGTCCGGACCCGCCGACCCTAGTTGTCGCCCGTCGTTCATAGCTCGCAGTCGGAGTCCGTGTCCACGCCTGCGGATCGTCCTTCCCACGCCAGCGCTGCGTAGGCTAGCTGTTCCGGGCTATCACAGCCAGAGTCTCGCTGCGGAACCACTCCTGGATCGTCATGGCCTAGGCCGGTATGGCCAGGGCTCGCCGTTTCCGCCGGTCCTGATCCGAACCTCGCTGGTGGAATGCTCCGGGGATCGCCATGGGCCAGACCAGCCAGAACGGCTCTATCGTTCCTGCCCGGCCCCAGCCTCGTGCAGCACGCTCTTCCTCTTTCCTCGCCGGCTGGCCCCCGCTCGCGCCTCGCTCGACCGTCCTCTTCTGCTCCCGACGCCCCCACGACACTAGAATAAAATGTGGGTAATTAGAACCAAACTCTGCATGCTAGAGAACAGTACAGAAGCCTGGTGTAAAAAGGCGACAGGCAACAAAGTGTACGTGTGAGAAGGATATTTACGCTTCGCATAAGCTTTTTCTAAAGAAAAACTTTTGCATCCTGTTTTCTGCACGCCGTCACATTTGTTACCAGACTCAGCATTAAATTTGGTAGCCGAAACAAACAAACATTTGTTCTACGAAAATCCACTATTTGAAAACTCGCAGGTTTGGAAGGTATTAGTTGCGACCGCGCGTGCCGAACGGCGCGCGCGGTCGCAACGAAATGCACGTTTACAAGCTACAACTAAGAGTGCCGGAACGGACCGACGGGCACCTCGCTTGAAAATCTGATCGCCTGACTCTCGACGTCACTAGCGAAGCAACAATCGGCCCGATTTTTCCTACCGTATTTCTTTATGTGGCTGTCTCAGAGACTCGTAAAACAACTTCTATAAATATGTTATTTTGACGAGTAGTCTGCAAAACGAGTTCGTCAGACCACTTTCGAAGCCTGCACATCTATTTTCGTTCACTTCAACAATTAATGTAAAATTCACTTACTTGATGCGTCGCACTGCAGTAATCCACTTTGTCGCCGTGTCGCTTCCCAAGATCTTGAAGGGAAGCGGTAAAGTTTGACGCTTGAGTCACCTTCGCGACTGTGGCAGTCTTTCACGCAGCAGTAGCGACGTTTATTGTTTGGGGAAACTCCAAGAGTAGGCGAGATGTCACAGGAACCCGGTGAGGTCATAGAGTTTAGAGACGTGAAGTTGAGACTTGCTTTTACGAAAAACGGTTCCAAAAAGGCTCACGCCGATCCGAAATGCGTTCACACGTGGTTTCTAAATGCGCCTGCCTGCAGTCCCCGCGCGACCCGGGCCGCCCTGGCCTACCTACGTGTCTCACTCCAATGAATTTACCGGATCATCGGGATTCGTAGAATTCGCCGTGCGCCGTGTGCCTGCTTACACTGAGAAGTAGATGACAGCGGCGCGCGGCGCCGCAACGTCGCGGCGCCTGCCCCACGGCCGCGGCCGGGTTGCCGGCGCGCCGGCTGGACGCGACTCCGAGGCGCCAATTGCCCGGGCTTCTCGGGCTTCGTGCATGACGCTGTGCTCCCCTCGCCCGTTGTTTACTCATGTTGCGTTTTTACGTTATTATGGTTGAATGCGTAGGTACTCAGAGTGGGGTAAGAATTTCTTGTAAAACAATAAATAATATATGTTGATAACCAACTTTCTTACAATTCAATTCTAAAACACTTCTTATCGCTTGAAGGCCTATGACACATATCGCGATGATTCAAGCCCGTAATGAAATTTTACAATGGTGTAGCAGAGGGCAAGATTGATCAGCGGGTCGTTGAAGTGCACTACTGCGTTGAATGAATACTTGTTAACCGAGCGACAGACGAATCATGTCTCAGAACCGATGGTTACAGAAACGCCGCGGGTTTGATAATTATGTAACATAAATTATAATATTTCTTGTGAATGTGCAACTAAATGACTAGAGAAACCGTTTGTCATAATTTCCGCGAGTTATGAAAAAACAAAATGACCCACTCAACTTTAACTTCCCGAATGTGCTGCTAATTTCCGGGAACTAAATGCGCGAAATAATGCTAAATATTGTATTTAAAAACACCGCCCAGTTCAATTTTGATATGCGCGGACATTGTGCCCGCGTGAGGTGTTGCGGTCGCAAAGCTGTGACACTTCACGTCGTGCAAGCACGCACACTTAAAGTGACCATGAAGACGCCTTCGATATTTGATTTTACAATTGGAATAGGCTTCAGGCAGTGTTGACAAAGTCATAACCTGTACTGACGCTTGTGTGCCGAACAAATCACTTGAATAGACCCCGCCAGTATTCCTACCCGTGGCAACACCTCGAAAAGGCAAGAAGATCGATTTTCCGTGACGTTCAAGGCGTAAAATCGGAGTAGGCTCGCAAAGGCCGGCTCACACATCTGCGTTCCGAGCTACAGGAATGACAGAAATGACACGAAGGACATGCTCTCCAGGGCCAACCATAAAGATACTATTATTATTATTACAGACACCGGGACAACCGTTACATATGATCTGCTGTGATGCGAACAGCATCACCCATTGCGTGATGGCACTCACGTTGACCGAATGACGTTTCTGTCGTCGAACGCCCACGCTGTCACGGAACTGACGCTTTAGCGAACAGTCGGACGCCGCGAACTGCCAGTTTTCGGTACGCCGCCATGGCGGGGTCCCTATCATTTCGTCGAAACTCGTTTCGTGGAATTACGTTTCGTGGACAACTTTTCGTGGACACACGTTTCATGGACACACGTTTCGTCGACACTGTGACGTTTCGTCGAAAATCGTTTCGTGGACAGCACGTTTCGTCGACAAACTTTTTTTTCGGCTTTGAAAGGATTGCCGGAAACTCAAGGTACAAGCGGTTGTAAAAGATGACAAAGACGATGCCTAGCGCAGTTGCTCTCCAAGGAGAGCAACTGCGCTATCCTCTCGCTCTCATCCGTGTCACATGGAATAAGCAAGAGCGCACAGGACTTCGCGCGCAGCCTATTCGGATATTTGCAAGTTACGATGCCCGTTTATGGAACCGAAAGTTACTGGAAGAAGAAAAGTGGTGGAGAAAAATATGCCTAGGCGCAAAACAAAACTTCGATCCAACGGTGGGTTGCAAAAAAAGTCGTGGACACAGATGTTTTTTTCATATTGGTTATTTTTAATCAAAAGTACAGCTTAAAGCATTTTATTTCTACATTAGAACCCTAATATTTATATTTAAATTAAACATAAACATTACCCTCAATTATTGAAAAGGAAAAGTGATGCCAGTGTTTTACTGGCTGCTGCGACTTATACGCGAAAAAAACTGTTTAGTCGCACTCGTTTCGTCGTCATTTATCCTTAAGGGCCGTTTAAAGAGGACATTACATAAGAAGGGGGCTGTAAACAATATCAAATAAAAATAAATAACAAAATCACGAAAAACAATAGACACTCGCACTCCCGCGAGCACGGTGCCCGCGAGTAAACCTAAAAAACGCTACATTGCAATGCAAAAAAAAAAAAAAACACAGAATTGGTAATAGATAAATAAAACATTACGCCAAGTTTAGTCTTATTACACAAAGTAAACCATAGTTGGTATCGAATGTGCAACTTAATGCATTATATAGCTTCTCTCGAGCAGCCGCCACATCCAAGGTATCCAAGGCCTTGGAAGCAGTATAGTACCACTAGACGAGATCTGTCGGCAGCAGCCGACTGGTCCTCAGGCGCGACATTCAATTGTTTTTATCGATGCCAGCAGACAGATACCAGGGGCGAGTTTGTGACCCAGCTCTTTGCATAAAAGAGTGGCTTCCAAATCTGATGTTCTTTGGTCACACATTGGTTTATGTGCATGCAAAGTTTCACTACAAACATAACAAATGCAGAACTATTGTGTTGTTATTTAATATCCAGAAGCTAAATATGCTAAAATCTAAAAATCGTATGCGGTCTGTTATGTACAGCACGTTGAATAACGCCGATGTTTGGAGGAAAAAAAGAACCGTGTTTTATTACCGTAAAAGTAAACTACGCGAAACCGAATGCTCAGTCGCTCGCTCCTACAAAGTTTATTGCTAGCGGCTAAGACCAGATGCCAATTAGCTTAAAAACCGATTTTATGCCATTTTCAACGATAAAATGGTTATGTGCACCGCAAACAGGCCTCGTTTTTTCTTTCAATTTTTTTTTAAGATCTTCAGTGTTTTGACGTGTGGACTATCTATGCTATGTTCAGGTGGCTCTTGAGGACTCTACCAAAAGACGCGACGCGCGGAAAGATACACTTGCTCTGGAAACGACCCTGCCACTTCGTCAAAACAGTCGAAGTGCCGGCGGCCAGCCCGCGAAGGGTTGCATTCGATGACGTACAGACATCTCGATCACGTATGCTGCCGAAAGCGTAGCCCTCAAGAGCAGCGCGTATTGGTGAATGTTTTAAGAATCTAATTTGAGAAAGGACAGTGGTCGAGAACAAAACTTTCCGGCTTTGACAACGCTTCTCCAAAGGTTCGGGCAAAGACACGAGCGAAACCATACAAATCGTAAGTTCCGACATCGGCGCAATCAATAGCCCCCCCCCCCCCAAAAAAAAGAAAAAAAAAAGAAAAAAAAACAGCAAACTTTATTGAGATAGTTTAAGTCGGTGAGGCAAGATGGCTGCGCACTGGTTCGCCATACTTGGCCCAGTCGGCCATCTTTCATCCATTCATCCATCCATCCAGCACAAGGCCGCGCGCCGCGCAGGCGCAGAGGCCGCGAGGAGGTGCAGCTGGCGGAGCTGGCAGAGCGAGCTGTCGACGAAACGTCGCAACGTCTGTCGATGAAACGAGCGGGTGCTCGTTTCCACGAAACGATCTGTCGATGAAACATCGCAGTGTCGACGAAACGATTTGTCCATGAAACGTCGTTCGACGAACTGATTGCCACCGCCTCTGGCGCAATGCATTGCGGGAACTGTAGTCTTTCCGCACGAGGGTCAACGCCGCTGTGGGCTTGCGCGTGTCGATCACGAGCCGTCTCGTGCACTACCGCTACCTCCTGTGAAGTACAACTATGGCTGCGTCACGCACACTCCAGACGGTTGGTGAGATCGGTCTATTGGTCAAAGCGAACGGCGAGCTCTCGTTTTCTTTCTTTGTCAGGAGGTGTCTACAGATATTGCGTTTTCCTGGTTGATCACACTAAACGGAAATGACTACTATAGATAACTGATCATGGGTCACTGCTAGAATGTTCGAGCTACATTGTAGGCTGCCAAGACCGCATCGAGATGCAGGCACTGCAACCTGTGGAAGTCGCGTCAGTACGTACCAGCATAGCGCACAGATATAGCGCCAGTAAATCCATGCGAAAGCTCCAGCGAGCTCGAGCATGTAGAATCGGTCAGCTGCCCAATGGCCAAGAAGACGACGTAGACGATAGATCTCCGCCAGCTCCGACTCTACAAGCTACAACAATGTAAATACCTCGTTCATCGACTCTTAAAGACTACAGAGACCGACAGGTTAACCTCTACGTCACTACCTTTTTCGGAACACTTGCAAGACGAGAATGCAAAACGTCAGTTCTGGTATTTCGCGTGCATTACTGGGCACAAAATAAGCCTCACATGATTGTACAAAAAATGAGCGGTATATGAGGCCATCACCACGTCGAGAAACACCCCTTTTAGAAAAAGTTTGGAACGATTCAGCATCTTCGCGAGCTTCGAGTGTGCACGCAGCCAAAAGCACGACAGAAAGCAACAATTACGTCCGGCCGTCTGGCTGCCAAGCGCCGAGCCTCAGCTTCATAGGGCACGCTCCTTACGTAAACGGCCAAACGTATCCGAAAGGCCGCCACGCCGCACGCACTATACTCCAGCAACGTAAGCGCACAACGCACTGCGTACAAAGAGTGAGGAGCATTTGCGCTTGCCCCACCTGCGCCCTGTCCACACCGCAGTGCGCTGTGAACATGCGAAGAACGCGAGACATCAAGAAGCCAACGCCGCGTCGATGAAAGAGAGAAAGAGAAATGTCGTCTAGACGTCCGAGTAAAAAAAGTGTCAACGAAATGTAGCAAGCTCTGTCGAGCATCGAATGTCGAAGAAACGGTCTGCCGATGAAACATCGCAGTGTCGATGAAACGATCTGTCTATGAAACCTTGTTCGACGAACTGATTGCCCATTATAGAACTGCGCGCCAAGAATGACGCCGCATGCCACATGAAAAGTGGCGCACTCTACGTGATCGAGAACGCGACAAAGAGACACACGGGGACGACCCCAAACCACTTCAAACCAAACCAAGCAAAGCCATGCCAAACCAATCCAAATGAAACCAATCCAAGGACGGCTGCACGTATCAAGATAATAAATGCTGACAGTATTTTATACAGGCCGAGATCACTGAAAAACAATGCCGGCTGATGATGCCTTAAATCGCAGCCTACTCCGGCAAGCACGGTCGATCAACAAAAGCAGAAACAACTCGAGTGAGAAGGAAAACTTGGTCTCCGCGGTCTCTGCTCATAGAATAGCATACGACACGACTGACGGCCACCACTGCCAACAGGGATTATGGTGAGATTTCAAACCAGAGGTACGTCACGTGAAACCACCCTACCTAATATTGCCGCCCTCCCAAAACAGAAAAAATGGTCGATGCATATATTTATTATATATATATATATATATATATGCTGCATAAACTTCCGTAGAAGTACGCGTGGGTGGCACAAAAAAAGAAACGGGGGTGACATATATGTAGTAATCGTTCATTTGTGTACAAATGTGCGAGGTATGCACAGCGAGGCGATGCTCTAATCACTGCGACGTTGTCTGTGTAACCTGTCGGAAGGCGCGTTTGTGTTTTACCGCCGCCCTTGTCAGCAGGCGAAAGTTCAACACACCCACATATCGTCAGCTTGCATTTAGTTTCTTTCGTAATTAATCCAGGTTAACGAAATTTGGTAGAAATGTGCGGAGCATAAACATAAGCATAGTACATTTCTTTCAATTTGGATAAGCGGTTCAGGAGTTCACTGTTTTGGGGTAGTTTCCCCGCCGCACGACTCACGCGAAGACAAACCAACGGCTTGCGAGAAACAAAAGAAAAACAAAGAAAGCAACCTGTAAGCGTGATGACCTGTGAGGTGTGAGGGACCTGTGAGTGTGATGAGCGTGAAGACCTGTGTGAGTGTGAGGACCGTGAGGAGCTGTGAGTGTGAGGACCTGTGAGTGCGAGGACCGTGATGACCTGTGAGTGTGAGGACCGTGAGGACCTGTGTGAGTGTGAGGACCGTGAGGACCTGTGAGTGTGAGGACCGTGAGGAGCTGTGAGTCTGAGGACCTGTGAGTGCGAGGACCGTGATGACCTGTGAGTGTGAGGACCGTGAGGACCTGTGAGTGTGATGACCTGTGAGTCTGATGACCTGTGAGTCTGATGATTCGTGATGACCTGTGAGCGTGATGACCGTGATGATCTGTGAGTGTGACGACCGCGATGATGACGGCGAGTGAGTTTTGGTTTTGTGTTGAACCGTGAGGGTGAGTCCGGGTGATGACCCTATCTTGAATAAATCGTGATCGTGAGTGGGCGTGAGTCCTGATTGAAGAAAAAATGGTGATCGTGAGTTTGAGTGAGGACAGCTTAAAATGCCGACCTATGCCCGCGACCCAATGAGAGCGTCGGAGCAAGTCACGTGACAACACTCGATGGTCGAGGCCAGAGAGGCCTCGTTATCGCCACAGCAACAGCGCCGTCCACGACGAATGGTAGGTCTAGGCTTCTTTTTCGTTTAGTAGTGTTGATGTCAGGCTCTTCTGACCGTAACACAACACGGAAGAAAGACAAAGACATGTTAGTTTTCAATGGCACTTTATACGGATCAACACTTTCTTGAGAAAAACAGGGCTTTTAGAAGATGTTCGAACGATTGCAGCCGTGAATGGACCTCTTCACGCGAACAACTAGCGCCCGTCACAGATTCGTGGGCAAATTGAGCGTGTAGCTGCAGGTCTCATAAAAGTGTACCTGAAGAGCTCGTTACTCTATCGAACGGCAGTGTTGCGGCGGTGGGCGTTTATTCGAAGTTGTTTGGTTTCGCAGCAGACTACTCTTGGCCAGCAGACGATAGCCGGTGCCGCCGACCGGGCTTCGCATTTGGCGCAGTGACATGAACGCTCCGGTGAAGCGCAGCCACGTGCCTCGCTCCGACATTCTTACAGTGTCGCTGGAGCCGTAGCCTCCACAGTTCGCCAAGTTATCATGAAACAGAGTACAGACTAAGTTGTCTGCTGGTGTAAGTAGCTTTGACAGCATCATATATTATGCATAAAACAGCGTATACCTTGAGAAAACAAATAAAGCCATTGAACATTGTGATGGAATGTGTTTGTTCATTAGTAAAAGTTGGTTATTGCATTTCAGCATTAGCATGGACATGACAAACCAAGGAAGATAAGGTCAATTAAAAATGGTTCAGAACAGTCTCGACAGTTTCCATGTGGCTCATGCAGGGCAGGTGACATGGTACTACCCCCCCAACCCAGGAAAGAGATGAGACATTCTTGACGAATCTACCTTAGACGCAAAGCACACCAAAATAAATATTCGCGTGGCTAGGAAATTGGAATCAACCAAATAATTCCACTGGAAGGCACACCACGAACAGCTTTGATGTGAGGGTGAGCGTAGCACCACTATATACAGTGGCGCTAGGTTAGCCCTATCTTCAGCAACAATACTGAAGCCTCGCACGCCACGGTCACTAACACATGCGAGTAGTCAGTCAGTCGCTAGCATGCTTAGGCATTCCAGAAGCAAGGAAGGACCGTCAATGAGAGGACTAGAAATGTGGATCAAAATGGGACTGTCTTGACATTTTCCACGATAGCTGAATGACCACCGCCTGTTGGAGTGTGTTTCCGGATGCCAAGAGCCCATCTGGGACCTAGAAATAACGAATGATGTTAGAAAGTTCGTCCCTTTGCACACTGGCTTTTGTTTGACCTAGTTTGCCGAGCGAACAAACCACAAATACATACATGTAAGTTATTGTTTACTCCCGTGTCAATTCCATGCGGCGCTCATTTGCTAGGCTTGGACAGTGCGCAATCTCCGAATTTTTAGCTCGATACGTCTGGTTCGAAGATACTCTGCGTGACTCAATTTGCAGAAAGACGGCATCGATATTTTTTTGGCAATTCACTCGTGCTGGTTAATGTAAAACAAAAAAATTGTACTTTCCAAGTTCGTTCACTGTATTACACGTAGCAACCATTACAATTTTAATGCTGAAAAAAGAACGATCGCCTTTTTTGTAAGCTTGTGAGCTTTATGCGTTTCCAGTGCCATAATTACAATTGTGGACTGCAACTAGTATACCAAATACGATATTTGACTATACTCCGCCTCACACGGTGTTCGAACTAACGCATTACTAGTAACGACGTTACTGGTAACGCGTTACTTTTTTTACTAACGCACTAACGTACTCGTTACAATTCTCAGTGACTAACGAGTAAAGTAATGCCGTTATTATTTTACGGTATCTCCTATCAAATTACGTTACCTGTTACTCGTTACTTTTGATTAAAACTGGCCGCATGATTATTTTGAAAACAAAGTCATTTTTATTCTGTACAACAAAGCTTTGTATAAACGGCGTCATTTCAAACTCCTTCAGAAGAGTTCCCACGACCGGGCCCAAAAGGCGCGAGATTATCGCCGCGCGAAATCACTAAGACGTCCTTGTTGCAGTCTTTGTAGAGAAGCTGCCAAAATCACCGTCGCCGTACCATGAAGGAGCAGCCGTCTCTCTGGAAAGAGACATTCGTTCAGATGGCTACAGTCTGCTGCCGCTCAAAGTATTTTGTCATAGCGTCCTTAGCTACTCTAGCTAATCACATCCTTCTCTCCAAAACAAATAAATTATCGTTCTGTCAACAACAGAAAGGATAAACTCCAAGTTTGGAAGCGTTGACGTTTCCACGCTTTGAACCAAAATAAGTGGCAAGGTTATCGCACCATTGAACGGCGACTGTCACCAGAAAGACGTCACCATCTTTTAGAATACCTTGCCGCCGTCGTACAAAGGTGCGATCTCTTTCTGGAAAACGACTCCCGTTCAGAAGGTCGCCTCTCACCAAATCCTCTGGGCATTCTTTCTCCCATAGCGCCTCAAAGATTAGACGAAAGACTGCATCACCACCACGGACGGCACCTTCTTTGTATCGCAGTTCGTCAGACATAACATACCCGTAGTCTTCGGCACTCAGAGAACGCATTACCTGTCGCTAGACGTGCGCCTTTGCCATATCAGAGAAGCCGATAAGTAATATCTGATATGCTGGCACCGATATGGCACGCCGCCTTTTCCTTATCGCAGTTCCTGGTTGTGTTTGCGAAGGCTACTGTACCTTTCATCCAGAGAGACACATTCGTAGCAGTGATAGTGATGGCTTTCGTCTGCTTAGCCCTTACATGGCTGCTGCTGCCGGCGTGAAAAAAAGAAAAAGGTGTTTGGCCGTGAAAGAGAAACTTAGGTTAAAGAGCTTATTAACGCTCGCCAACTTTTTTACTCATATTCACACGTAAAGATACTACGGGTACGCCTGTGATTATAACCAAAATATGGTCGGCGCTATAATTCGTCTATAATCACTCACAATCATCTTTGGTTATAATTATTGGTTATAATAAGCGATCGGTGTCCACTTTTTGTTGCTTGTGTAGCCTAAACCGGACCGTTACTAAAACCGGCGTGGCTATGAGGTGTGTTGTTTGTGAGCAGTCCGTGTACTGGGCAGTTGTCTCTGTAATGCAACGCCTACCTCTAACCAACAAGGCCGTTTTAGAATGCTTGTTATAAATGCCCCTCTTACTGCCATCTCCCACTCACATTTCGTGCAAGATGGCAACGGCCACCGAAACTCTGTTACCATGGCCCGGGCTAAGTGCTATGTTTGAACTGAGGGAAACGATTTCATGACAATGTGCTGTTTGCATGTCTGGTCTGTATGCTGAAACACACGCTGCTGAGCACACCAGGGACGTCGAACTCTAATATGAAAAAGCACATTAAGGTAAGTTATTCTTCAATGGCACTTACTTTTTACGTGAAAATGTCGGGGTTAAGTTTTGTTGGGCAAAAGAACGCACCTTTCTTCAGAGATCGTTTTTTTACTCGCATAGTTTTCAGCTATATCTCACAGTGCTCATTAATGTAAGCTAGCGAAAGCACTTTCAAAACGACTTATTTGAGTTTACTTGTATACTTCAGAAGGAGGGTAAATAAATCATTGCTGCTATATAAATTGGCCTATTTGATATTTGTTTAAATTTGCGATTAATATGGACAGTTTTTCTGTCCTAATTTGTAATGCAATTCATTTAGTTAATATTTCGTTGTACCACACCACTGATAACTAGAAATTAACAGCGGTGCTTCGTATCAGTCCTAATTTGTTTCTTATTTTCCGTCAGTTCTTCCATTCGCAAAAGCTATGAAAGTTCTAGGTGCGTTCGAAAAAACGAAAGACCGAGACTACAACCCACTTTCCCGACGCGTCCTTGCTGAAGTAGATAAATATCGACTGCATGCATCAAGTTCCCGTTTCTCAAAAACGGTTTGACAAACTTGTGGCGACGTTTGTGGTTGAGACGGTATACAGTCACATACTGACACTCATACACTAATAGCTGCCATATACTACCAGTGAAACACAAAGTAGCGGCAAAGTAACGTAAAAGTAACGTCTGTTAGTCATGGCATGCAGGTAACGACACCGGTATTTTGTTACAGTTTCAAAATGGTAACAGAGCTCTGTAACGCGTTAGCTTTTTTTAAGGTAACGAGTAACGCTATTTCGTTACTTATTTTCAGTAACGGGCTCAACGTTGGGGCCCTCACCTAAGTGCGAACGAAGCGAAAATTACAAACGCGAGGATTTGAACAGCGCTTGCACTGCATGAACGCATATGCATGGCAGCTAACAGAGCTCTGTAACGCGTTAGCTTTTTTTAAGGTAACGAGTAACGCTATTTCGTTACTTATTTTCAGTAACGGGCTCAACGTTGGGGCCCTCACCTAAGTGCGAACGAAGCGAAAATTACAAACGCGAGGATTTGAACAGCGCTTGCACTGCATGAACGCATATGCATGGCAGCTATAATGAAAGCACTTGACTTGCCCACGTAGATTTAAATTCGATCGCATTTAAAATGAAACTGAGTATGGTTTATACAGCCTCCGTGCGGTTTCAAGTCGAAATGGAGAGTATCTATTCTTAAATATCACTTGCAAAGATGGGGTTCGTATGATCGCGAAAACGCTACCTTCTCAGCTGCTTTTCAGGTAATAGCCAATCGACTCCGCGACGCACGATTTATGACGATCTGCTAGAAGGTAAAATACGTTGTGTTTGCAAAGGAAGCTCAAGATAAATTGCAACTTACCTACACAGCCGGACGGCTGAATCGTAGTCACTGGCGCAACCGGCGTTTCAATCGCAAGGCTGGGCAGGTGCCGTCTTTTGATGCTCCTCTTCGTCTTTATCTTGGAATCTTCGAAATGCCTCGAGCAGACGACGGAGGATTCGCAAGGAGCACAAAGTTCAATGAAATAAATGTAAGGGCGCAAACGAGCTGGTGTACATTAAACATGATTTAAAAAAAAACGAGACTGCATGTAACGACGAATACACTCAAAAGTCTCAAACACAGCTGTGTTCGAGACTTTTGTGGGTACGTGTCGTTACCTGCAACCCCGGTATTTTTGAATCATGCACGAAGCTGCTCGATCATGTGATTTCGGCAAATTTTAACAGGACAACAATTAACAAAAGACCCACGATCGCCGCTACGACATGGCCGCCATTACTGTCGCCGATGTTTGTTTAACCCAAGCATAGGCGCCGACTACGGGGGGGGGGGTCGGTCAGAGCCCTCTGCCACACACCCTCCCCCTCCGGGCGATGCCGGGCTCTCACCCCTCCCCCCCCCCCTCTCCCGAGCTTTCGAAAAAGCAAGTACCATCGCCTCCGGAACCTCTGGGTGCACCTCATTAATCTCATCTGTGGTCCTGGTGCCCGCACATATCAATAGATGGCGCCCAGTGAATAAAGAAAAACTTATCCACTCGCCAGCTCTGGTCACAAACTGACCAGAGCTGGTGAGTAGATCATTTTTACTAACTATTCGCGCAGTCCTGCCCGAAAACCTCACTTAGTGGCAAATACGATAAAGGCTAGTGCTGGAAATTCCTTCGAAAGCCATTGGAAGTAGTTGCGAATGACGACAGGGACGCCAATAGCGGACCTGCAGCCTACGGAAGTAGACGACATAATACGTCTTGTAAGCCCCTTTTTGTTTTCTCAAACGTTGAAACAATTCATTACGGTCAGTGCACTTGAACTACGGAATGCACTTATCACAACTGCATTGACAGCTAAATTGTTGGGCCACAAAAGCAGAGGTTTGTTTAGGTATTATGCCGTCAGCATGCTTATTCTACGTTGTCCAGGGGACTACGCATCATGTTTGAGACGTCTCTTTCAAGCGGAAAAAAAATTAAGCGTTTTTAACAACAGTTTCGAAGGTTTCTCTTGATGTTCTGACACAACGCGATAATCTTATCATATCTTGGCTGAATGCGAATATCGCCGGATGTCAGAGGCTGTCCAGCGGCTCATGCCAGTAGCTTAAGGAAAGTCGAAGTAACGAGAAAAATGAGCGCGCAAACAATTCGCAAACATTACAGAACAGGCATTTTCGGGGTGTCAATTATTCTAGACAAAAATAAAAAGGAATAGCAATGAGAAAATATCTACATGATAAAAAGATACGAAAGAAAAGACTCCCTTGGCGTCGGCAATCGTTGGGGCTGCCTTGTAAAACAAAATGAACAGAAAAAAGGAGCTCGGGCACCATACATTTGAAGGTGGTGGTCGGGTAAGATGCAAAAAGAAAGCAGAATCAAGACGAACGCAATAATAATAAGAAAGAGCTCCGCTGACTTGTCTTGCCCATTACTGTCAATTTGTTTGTTTTCTTCGATCGAGGCTCTGCTCCCGGTGACACCGTGCTGTCGTCACTAAGGAACAGGTATCCGCCTGGCGTGTGGCAACATATGGCACACATCGAGCAGTTTGCCATAGGAAATGAAGATGTCATGTATGTGTCGAAATTCTACGGGGACGATCTAGCACCAGGAGGCTTGTTGCTGCACAGAGACATGGTGATAGTTATTGTAAAGCAGCACAACTCTGCACCCCTACAGACACTCCACGACGTAGTGCAGATATTTTCGGGCAACAAAGGTCAGCACCTGAGGAATCGTTTGCTGGAAATGGCGAAGTTAATAAAAAATGCGTTGACCATACCAGTCACATCATGCACCTCAAAGAGGTAATTTTCTTGTCTGCGGCGACTCAAAACCTATTTACTGTCGACGTTGGGGCAGACTCGACTAAGTCACCTGGCACTTCTTCACACTCACAAACAGCTTTCCGCCAAAATAAATTTAAATGACGTCGCAGACGAACCAATTAGCTGGTCATGTGCACTAATGAATACGTTTTCCACATTAACAAAATCCTCACATCAAACAACGGACTGTCTGATTCCGCATTAGGCAATGGAGTGTTTGTTGTCCGGTGTTTTATGTTATTTCTCTTTACCGATGATGTTATCGGGCATTGGAAGCTTAGTAATGCAGCTGAAGCAGTTTGCGTTTATGTTCTGTTCGTTCTCCAGTTCCTGTTTGTATTAATTAATTTATTATTAAATGACCTGAGTTTATATTATTCTATCTGTTTTTGTTTGATTGCCCAGAAAGATAAACGCAAAACCTTTACAGGTAGTCAAGGTATGCCGGTGTATTGCGTTATTTTATATTATTAGTTCTAGTCATATATTACGCCGTCGTGCAATGTAAAATTATGATATATAAATTGGGCTACGAAGTTGTGATATATTCTGGAATTTGTGTATTTATCTGATATGTCGTTTTGTGACTGATCTTTCTCCGAAAACGGTTTCACAATCTGTATTTTATCTACGTGTAGTGAGGCCTTCACTGTTGAGGAAATAAGAGCTCCCTCATACTCTTAAAACTATGGTGTGTTGGTAAGCCTGTCTAATTGCTTTGTCTATTTTGTCAACCAAAGATGAATAAAATATTTTTTTGCAAAAGTGTTCAACAGGGCGCACTTAACTGTCACCAAAAATCGTTAAGGGGCGGGGTTCGGTCGGTCTGAAGGATTCCCCAGCCCCTCTCTCCTTCCCAACTGCCCCGCCTGTGGATTCAAAACTCTCCTTTCATGACTAGTCTATGAGCCCAGTGTATGGGAGCCGCGTGCAAAGCGACGGCTGCGCAGCCTTCTAGGCCAAATTAGACTTATGCTGTTGGTAAAAAAATTGTTATTATTTGCATGGTGGTTTCAGATCGCTCGAATACACGAAATCTGGTATTTTGCATGCTCACGTAGTGTTTCCTAGTTTAGTTCTGTTTCCGACAGATGCATCAGTTCAGTTGAGCGGATGCGATTATTACAATTACCACAAATCAAATGGCGACGACTATTTTAGAAAAACACACGTTGGATGATGGAGCTTGCTTGAACAGCGCGTCACCATCAAGAGGCCTAACTTGACTACTAGGGCAGATGGCTACGGCTCCCATAGGTGCAGTGCGGAAAATCGCGTTCTTTTCTTATCGCAAGCTCCGATATGCGCGCGTGACCGAACTCTTGAGCGAGCACTTCTCTGAGCTTCCTTGATGTTCGTTTGAAGTGCTCATATGCTACATAGTGTATACAACTTCCTTAAAGGGGCCCTGCAACGACTTTTTCACTGGTTTTTAATTTGCACCGAGCCTCATTGCACTGAACATAGTAACCTAATGAAACTTTTCTTTTCTCGTATTTCGCTTTATTTTAAAAGTTATAGGCAAAATAAACATTACATAACAATAAAAAAATAACCTCCTTCATGTCGTCCTTGGTCTGCTTGAGTGGCCGTGAACTAGAGGAGGGTGAGCAGAGCAAGTGCTCACGGCTGCCGCACTCTGTGTTGACGGCTCGGGAGGGCGCCACTAAAGCATATTCTGGATAGGCTGTATGAAGCGGGCAGCCAAGGTGGCTTGCATTGCATTTGCTGCGCGACTAAACACTAATTCGGCATGACACTTCATTGGCCACAAACGACAGCAAACATGGGGTAAAGATCAGTTGAGAACAGGAGCCGCTTCGCGCTGCCAAACCACCAAACGGGCAAACCGCAAGGCAAACCTGCTCGCCGAAGGCCACCGGAACGCTCGGAACCGGTCGGATCCATGAGCCCATGCGACCGCAGCGCCGCCGCGTACATCCGGGACCTTTCTACGCTCGGCGCTCATATGCGCCGTCTTTTCCACCGCTTGGTGGCTGGTATGTCGACGAGTCACTTCTTGTTTCCGTACTTTATAAACTGCATTTGTTTCTTTTCAGATCTAAAATACAGAACAAAAACAACTTTCATAAATATTTGAAACGGTTCGCACCACTTCTTTTTTGTATTTCGACTAAAAAAAGCTTTCAGCTGCTCTGACCAACAGTAAGGCCAGGACCAAAAACGTCACGATATCGTCACATATTGCACGCTTTCGGCACCGCTTGTCGCCTTCGTAGGTGGAAGAGGTTTCCGCGTCATCCGGTTAAAACATGACGGACTGATATATAGTTACTCTCTCCGTGCCCGCTGGGTTGCCCGAACACGAAGAGATGCGGAAACCGCAAAAAAGGTAGACGCCTAAGTATGTTTGCAGAGCCCCTTTAAGAAACCCCAGTGGTAGCCGGAGTCAACACTGCTTCATGAACCTTATGTATGTATGGACCGTACGAATCCAATAAGATATATATATATATATATATATATATATATATATATATATATATATATATATATATATATATATATATATATATATATATATGAGAGAGAGAGAGAGAGAGAGAGAGAGAGATACAGGGTGTTTTTTTAACTGCACCAAATTTTTAAATAAAGGGGGGAAAAGTTTTATGAATGCGGTTTTCACTGCGTGTTTATATGGCTCGGCGGACATTAGATGGGAATATAACCATCACTATTATCAGACTAATTAACTAAAATCCGTTAATTAACTTTTTAATTACTGTAATTAGGATATATGTTTATATTACGAACTTTGAGGCAGTCATATGCCAAGACTGTTCCATTTTGTAGAATTCGCGTAACCAGCTTGTGTACCGCGATATTCGTCCACGAATTTTGCACTTTTATCCGGCTAATGTAGCAAAGTTCGGCTATAGTGGCCACTTTCGTGGGTTTGCCGAATTGAGTGGATAAAAAGTCGGATTAAGTAAAAAATTCGGGGGCAGATATCTTGGAACACAGGCACATTACGCGAATTCTACAAAATGGAACAGTCTTGGCATATGACTGCCTCAAAGTTTGTAATATAAACATATATCCTAATTACAGTAATTAAAAAGTTAATTAACGAATTTTGGTTAATTAGTTTGATAATAGTGATGGTTATATTCCCATCTAATGTCCGCCAAGCCATATAAACACGCAGTGAAAACCGCATTCATAAAACTTTTACCCCCTTTATTTAAAAATTTGGTGCAGTTAAAAAAAACACCCTGTATATAGATAGATACAGACTTGTACGTAATC
Source organism: Ixodes ricinus (assembly GCA_037355805.1). Taxonomy (NCBI): domain Eukaryota; kingdom Metazoa; phylum Arthropoda; class Arachnida; order Ixodida; family Ixodidae; genus Ixodes; species Ixodes ricinus. The sequence goes on from JAZHYW010029384.1 coordinate 19,436, forward strand.
CGTTACAAGTAACGAAATTACTTGTAATCCCTTACATTTATCAGTAATTTTGTAACGGAATAATTACATATTTCCTGGAGTAATTTTAAAGTAATTCCCTTACATTTTTTACGTAACGGATTCCTTGTAATCCGTTACATTTTTTTTCAGGGCCAACCCCCCCCCCCCCTTTTCTAAAGAAAGGGTTGTTTTGATTTCGGTAAAGTCGAGCGCAGTGACACTGTCGCGCGAATTGACCAGCGCAAAGGGAGGCTTGGCACTCTTCAGTTCCGCAAAGCCTTTGTTTGCAACACCAAGCCCCTGAATCTATTTTTTTAGACGCTAACAACAATGTCAAAAAATCCAAATAAACATTTCTACAAAAAAAAAAGAAAAGAAGGGGGGGGGCAAGTTACATCCGCTTTTTTAGTCCCTTTGTTTTTTCTTTGCGATTGAAGACGGGGGACGAGGACACCAAGTGATTGTGTGCCTCTTCGAGAAGCTCGAGGTGGTGAGTGCACAGACAAGAATTAACAATGTCCTTCTCGGTTATAGTGACTACGACCATTTTCATAATGTCACAACACGAGACAACGCTCCGTCTACCCTAAAATCCACTAAAAGAGATGTGATAATATGTGAAGGTGTTATTGCCACAAGCATCCTTGTTCGTTGCTGCACACTTATCATCTTCTCTTATAAACCAGGATGTATTTTTTTCTGTTTCTTTCACATTATTTAACCCTGTTTTAAAAGCTACTTACTTTTTGTAGTCCAACTTCTAGGGTTGGCCCACTTTATTTGTGAATTCCAGCCAGGTTATCTCCATCTCAGTCACCCTTTTTGTGAGTCAGCTTTTTGCGAGCACTTGGAAAATGGTAATCGTCCTTCCTTCTTCTTCTTTCTGTTTTTACCCCAGCAGGACGCATCTTATCTCAAGCAGATATTCTTTACAAATGAAACATAATGGTGGCTGACGTAGACTTGATATTCTGGGCTTGAGGAGAGAGTGAAACTCGTGAGTGGGGCCATAGCGCGGCTTACTTAGTACTCTGCCCTTCGCTGCCCGTGGCATCAGCGGACGTCTACCTGGAGAACACCGGAGTAAACTGCAGTCGGTTCGTGCTCCGTGCGTTTTTGAACGGCACCAAGAAAGGTACACACGGCAAACGTGCGTTTACATTTCCTTGTTTTAACCGACGTTCTAATTAATTGTTGTTATGAGTGTCCTTTTTTATTACTTATATTTATGTACTGGAAACTTTTTTTTTTATTCACCAACGTCTCAACCGAGGCTCGACCTGTTCAGAACCAAAGGAAGAGGAATATCGAGCCAAACCTTATTTATTATTTAATTATAACCTTACTGTTACAACTATATGTTTTGCTATTGTCTGGCAATATATGTCGGTATAGTAAGATGGACATAAATCAATACTTATTCTAGTTTTGGCTAGATGTATGATGACTTCCACAGCTTCGCGGCAACGGCTGCAACGAGGAAGCTTTGCTCTATCTTCGAGGTAAATAGTACTTCCATTGCTTCGCTGAAAAAGCTCATTGCAGAGCATGAAGCATTCGTGAGGAACAATATGGAACTCCCATCCAGTGCCTCAGTTCAGAGGGTGTTCAGCGTAGCAGTCGACATATTGAGTAAGAAATAACGCAAAATGTCTGACGAGACTTTCGAGAGTCAGTTGTTGCTCAAAATACTCAAGGTCATTAAATGGAACAGGTTGCAACAATAAGAACTTGAATAACCCTCTTCCCTTTTTTTCTTACTTGAGGACAATAATGTTGAAAGTAACGCCACGAAAGTAACGGATTACTTTTTGGGGTAACGGTCAGTTACTTTTATGTGAGGGTAATTGTAATTGTAATAAATTACAATTTAGCCTTGAGTAATTGTAAATGTAATTCCTTACTATTTTTCAGTAACGTGTACAAGTCTGGATAGATATATATAGATACAGGGTGTTTCACGAAAGGTGGAAAAATTCGATATTTCGAAAACTACGCGTCGCAAGAAAAAAGGTTTATGTATTTTTGGTCCTGGGCCAGGGGCCTATTTAGGAAAATTATTAAAGTCCGAGATAATTAAATTGTTAATTATTTTTGCGTAATTAATTTTTTTAATATCGTGTTTAAGGGCATAGTATCAATTAGAAAATTGCTCAGCATTATCGAAAAACACTAAATCAACAAATTGATTGGTTGCACTATTTCTCAAAATCAACAAACAAACGCACGGGAAGCGTTTGTACCAAATTGATTGGTTGCACTATTTCACTAAATCAACAAACAAACGCACGGGAAGCGCTTTACGGCTTTCTGAAAGACCGTACAAATTCGACGGGTTTTAAGTTTCGGTTTGTTGTCGGAGCGCATCTCCGCCCCGGCAGCACCGCGCCCCGTGGAGAGATAGTGCATCCAACCTCTGCTGCGCTGTCAGTCGCGCGACGCAGCAGAGGCTGGCTGCGTTATCTCTCAACGGGGCGCGGCTGCTGCCGGGCTGAGATGCACTCGATAACAAACCGGAACTAAAAACCCGTCGAATTTGTACGGTGTTTCAGAAAGCAGTAAAATGCTTCGCGTGCCTTCTATCGTTCTGCAATTTGTTGATTTTGTGTTTATTTATGATGCTGAGCAATTTTCTAGTTGAAACCATGCCCTTAAACCCAATATTAAGAAAGTTATTTACGCAAAAATAATTAACAATTTAATTATCTCGGAGTTTAATCATTTTCCTAAAGAGGTCCTCTGGCCTAGGACCAAAACGGCACAAGCCTTTTTTTGGTGCGACGCGTAGTTTTCCGCAAAATCGAATTTATCACCTTTCATGGGAAACACCGTATTATATATATATATATATATATATATATATATTGATGATTCTGAGCAATTTTCTAAATGAAACCATGCCCTTAAACACAACATTAAAAAAGTTAATTACGCAAAAATAATTAACAACCTAATTATCCCGGACGTTGATATTTTTTTTAAATAGGCCACGGCCCAGTACCAAAACGGCACAAGCCTTTTTTGTTGCGACCTGTAGTTTTCGCAATATCGAATTTGTCCACCTTCGTGGAAACACCCTGTGTATATATATATATATATATATATATATATATATACAAAAAGATGCACCTTCGTCAATTCGGGGCTCTGATTAGTAATACTTGAAATATGCAGACGATAGAACCGTACTGGTCAGATGAAAATAAGGAATAAGAAAACGCAGAAAAGCAAATGCATTTTATTTATTATTTAATATTTGGAAAATTTACGTGCTCTTCGGCGCTTTCTTATTTCTTATTTTCATTTGACCAGTGCGGTTCTATCTTCTGCATATTTGAAATGTATATATCTATGTGTGTATGTGTGTGTGTGTGGGGGGGGGGGGGGGATTAAGGCGAGCCTCGTCGGGCCCCTACCAACCCCCCCCCCCGGGAAATTCAGAACTTTCCGCCTATGACCCCAAGCCTCGCTCCCGACATGTGCGAGGGCGGAGCTTAGTCGGAATCGCTATTAACCTCCTCTCCCGCCTTCACGCCTCCTTTCCCATGCGTAGAACACAAAGATAAGCCCACTTGCGAGGAGTCTTCACTTGTCACGCAACTCTCCGACCCTCCGATTCTCCCCGTGCGAAGACTGGCGCTGACAAGTGTCTGCATAGTTTCGGAATCCTCGGTCTTCGGATACCGTCGAAAGTGATTTCAAATTCGTACGAACCGCCGGTCACAAGCTCGTGGTAAGTCCTTATTTTGGCTCATTGTTATTTTCGTCGGACAGCGGATTCAATGGAATGTTATCTAACGTCGTTTTAGGGAATGGCGTTCTGTTAGAACGGAATGAACGGTTATATTAAAAGGCCACGGAAAGGAAAACAAAAAATTAAACAGTCTGGTTGGGACACTCGTGTCGAGAAATAATTTTTAGAGTAATATTGGTGGCGCGAGACGCAATTGAGTCGGTGGTCACCTCCTTTCCACATGTTTCCTCTCGCGGCATTTCGGGCGCGTGGAGGAGAAGTAGCTGTGGCCATCACGTTGAGGTGGAGAGAGCGTATGACCATCTCGGTCAGGTGGAGAGAGTGTATGACCATTCCGTGACGTCATGGACTTTGCGTCCAGATTTTAAAATAAATCTCGCGCCGTCAATATTGCTCTAAATGATATTTCTTTTTCGGGCAAAATTAATTTTTCCACCCAGACTTTTAAAATATAATTTTTTTTTCAGTGGCCCTTTCATTTTGCCATGTGGCCGGGTATAATGCAAGAATTCAGTGATGCATGCGTTTGCATCGCTTACATTATTGTGAAACTTGTCTAGCCGTGTCCGCGTTGACTTCGTCTACCTGATTTTTACTGTGATCCGTTTTGCTGTGTCCAATCACTGTGTCTCTCGCCATTTTGTGGAAGTAATTCTGTGTAAGGTATGCATTCCTACAGCAATAATAGCGTGGCTCAATGTTTTCGACTTAAAACAATCCCATTTTTCTGTAGACGTTTTGTACGCATACCTCGTGTCATTTTATACTGATTATTTAGCGGTGCGATATTTTGCCCGTGTAATAAAATGTTTTCTAGCCCCGTTGGTATGTGTAGCTTTATTTTAGCTAATAGGACACGCCTATGTGACTAAAAGCGCGTTGTTACGACGGACGATCCACGCGCGTTGCCTTTGCTTCGACGCGTGCCCCCGATGGCCTTCCTTTGCAACGTCACAAGGAGTGTGCTGCGGCCTTAGCTTTTAGGAGGTGCTGGCGGCGCGGCGCGCCTCGCTTCCCACCGGTGACGTCATGTTTGGGTGGCGGAGAAAACTGGGGAAAAAATAGAGAGAACGAAGGTTCGGTCTCGCTAGCAAACAAAATTTAACGGGTTTATTATTATTTTTTTTATTAACTTGAGTGAGTCTAGTGCAACGAGATAGCATATCGAAATCAGGAAGCCATCAACATTCAGATGATGCCTTTGGATTAAGCTAAAAAAATCGGCGGAGTTTCCCTTTGAACTGGCTCTTCTTTGTAGCCGGGCGGGGGTGTGATGCGGAAACAGTGCAGCCATCTCCGTTCCGCTCCACTTATCTGAGGTCAGACGTGTCGCCGCTCCCTGAACTTTCGTGTGCGTCGGCACGTAAACGCGTCGCCGTGGCAGGCTGCAAGGTTTCGGATTCGGCGGAACTTCCAACTCGGTCGCGACTGAGCTCTCACTTATTCGAACCGCCGGTTATGGACCTTGGGGAAGCACTCTATCGTACTTTTAATTACATAAGTGATGCAGTGTCGACGGGATTAAAAAGATCAAATTTTGGGACAAGAAAGAAAAAAAGAAAGGCTATATCATTTTAGGAAATCGAGGAAGGTAAAAACGTTTGAGCAGTCGGTGTATAAATCTAAAGACGTCAACTTGTTTTTTTTTTTATGGTATGGCGGTTTTATACAATGTCAACACCTCGAATTCCGAGGTACATTTTTTTTCTATTCTGCGTATAGTTCTGTATATATTCGATCTCAAAGGTATCCTGCGGGGGCTTACTTCGAAACCGAAACTTCCGGCCCGATAGCGACGGCAACGCTGGCACTTTGATACCATGGCGACGGGAGTGGCAAAGGATTAATTACCCTTCGTTCCGCCGTACATACATGGCCGCACTCTTTATAAAGTGTTAGTCTGGAAACGTCGGCGGTTTCTGCACTTCCAAAAATTGTCACTACTTGCGGCGCTGATGCAAGTAGTAAGTAAAAAAATATATGTAAAAATTTTAGGAGCAGAGATTTTTGGAATACCTTTATATTCGTTCATGTGGATATAGCGATCTTCACGTCTTGCTTCAATAGTGAGTTTTCGTAGACCGCGTTTCCCCCTCCGCTAAGCCCTCCGCAACGAAGAGGCCGCCAGTGCGCCTGCGCGCCGATGGTCTTGGCTGTAGAGTTCCGGGTATCGTAGCGGGTTGCGGAGAGCGTTGCGGGACGGCGAAAACGATCTACGAAAACTCCCTAATTAGTCTGAACCAATATGGCTTCTCGGTATCAAAATATTAGGCGCTTTGCGTCGTCAATCTTTTTGACAAATCCTTGGGGTTTTCGGAAAGAGTAGGCGCGGTGGCTTTTCTGGAGCCACGTCCATCCGTTAACTTCTTGGAATGATATGATTGTGTTGACTCCTATTGCCTTGCAGGGCACCTCTGGTGATTTAGTTGGTCCCTGGGAAAAAAAATTAAGGCTCCAATCCACGCTGTGAAGGTGGTTGGACAGCGAAGCTGTGGTATTACCTGCAGCGATTGCCCACTGCACTATAGACCCTTTTTTATGGCAAACGTCACCAGGTGGTGCTCCAGTTTTTGACGCGCCAGAGAACTTTCGGTTTATAAAAATAATGAACAACGGCCAACCTAACATCGCTGCTTGAATTGTAGATGAAACATTTAATCCCCAATTCTTCAGGTAAACGCCAAAAGAACGGAGTGCGAGATCTGTTAAAATGTTTCAAGTATTCTTGTAAACAAACTTGCCTCCTCCAAGATGTAATATTGTACAGCCGAATGCCCGCGTTAAATCTCCAACTTAGTTGTCCGTGCAGAATTTATGCTTTCTAGCACTGGTGACATAAGCAAGCTCAGCAGGCTTGCAAATATGGTGCGACCGGAAGTAGCTTGGGACGCAAGTGGCAGTTCATGTTTGTAAATAGCAAAAGGATCTATACCAAATTATTGACGAAAAAAAAGTAAATGCACTGTACCAATTTTGTTTTACACATGAAAGACTTCGTACGCTGCCGTTGCCGCGGCAGCTTATGCAACCGCAATTTTTACCGATAAACGCAAGCGGGGAGCGCTACGTTCTTATCATCGTTCGCGCTTGCCTTATAATATATCACATTGTATTGACACTTGTTTTGTGGTTTTCTTATTGAAGCAGGTGTTAAAACCACATGATAAATGATAAGGCATGCTCGAACGGTGATAAGGCGCGCGCGTGGGTTTTCTGGCGACAGACACAAACTTTAGCCAAATCGACGGCCCCATGGGGCTTTAAATTTGGCAGAAGTCGTCCACTTCTGCAAATTGAACCTGGCGTCGACTTCTCCCAAATCAATAGCAGGTTCGCTCGCCAGCTTACTTGAGTGAATGAGATTTTCACGCCGCCTGGCAGTCTGAAAATAAGACCGTAATAGTTGGTTCCGGAAAAATTCCGAGGACACCTAAGCACTTCTTATGGGCTGTGAATGCGAAAGCATGAATGTCGTTCTTCCGCTCCCTTAGTTCGTCTGCGGTGCACCGGCGTGGACGGCCACGTTTCGCTACTGCCGAGGTAGCGGCCGCCGACAATATAGATGCCTCAGGCGCCGCCATGTTACTCGGCGCCGAGGGACATGGCAGCATGTTCATCGGCGCCATGCGTGTCTGTTTCTTCGACTAAAAGTATTTTACTGTACTCCACCGCAGTCTCAGGTATTAAACGACATGATACATGAAAAAAAAGTAAATTAAAAGTGTCAACTTGCAAAATCGAAAAATTGTATATGTATTTTAACCACATCATTGGACTCTTTGAATGAATATCCGTTTAAAACGTGTAAAGACGTTTACAGGTTTTCCCAGATGGAGCATGGGAGCACAGCAGCGCCAACAGCTCATCACCGTCAAGGCTACTATGCACAACTTGGCATAAAAAATGTGATATTACGGTGCCAGCCTCCTGTCGTGAAGAGACCGAAGGCTTAGGTCTGCCAAGATAGAACAACTGTAGCTGTAAAAACGGCGGCGACCCGTGTGTATATGAATATGATACGAATAAGCATACGCTGTACCTTTTTTTTTTACATTGCTATAGGCTAGATATACAGAGTTCTATATTACAGATGCAAAACCTTAAACGCGGTCAGACAAGTGAACAACGAAGAGGGCAAGTGCAATGAGGGATTCGGAATTTTCTTGTTAGCCGTGATATTGTGCCAAGACAACGCAATGCCTGACTGGCTATGTGCAACAGATGCTGGTGAAAATCTACCCTGGAGTTCACTTGAACACCAAGATCGCGTACAAGAGGTACACGGTTTATCTGTTCTTCGGAGAGGTTATAGTTGAACACTATGCTCTCGTGTCTTCATGGTGATTGACTTGCCCGCATTTTCTTGAGATTAAGTTGCAGTTTATTTGTTACGCACCACTACTCAATAGAACGTACGTAGTTTTGTAACAAAATGCACTTTCTGCACATTCATCAACCCTGTTGAACAATTTCAAGTGATCGACGTGTATTAATGCTTTTGAACTCTGCACCTGCAACGGCAAGTCATTAATGAACACAAAAAACAACGGCCGTGGGGCTAACCTGATAAGGATACGCAAGGTTGCAAACAAACACTCTGATAAACTAACTTAATTCCGGCGGTTTTCCAACTAGCTCGCATACCATAAACAAATAAAGCATACATTTTTTTATTTTTTATAAAAAGGATGTTGTGTGAAATCCTTTCAAAAGCCTTTGACATATCGAAATAAATACTTTCAACTTCACCACGGTTAGCTACCAAAGTGCCAGTATATCTAAGAGAAAACATTCAATTTCTCTCGAATGATCTACCTTTCGAGAAGCAATGCTGCGATTGTAATATTTTTAGTTTCAAATCTAAATTCAAATGTTCAATAATGGCCATTTCGAAAACTTTCCAGAAACCGCGCAAAAGTGACCAGGGCGAAAGTTTTTCACATCACAGGGATCGCCATATTTAAATATTTTGACGACAACAGACCTTTTCCACCAGGATGGAAACACCGCACACCGCAACGACAAATTCTAGACATGAGTTGAAGCGGGAACGCGGATTTCAGCGCATTCCCTGATAAGGAAGTTGGGAATACCGTCACAACCTGTGGAACGCTTTGGCTTCAGCCCACAAACAAAAATAGGTATACCTCATTTGTGCTTTCATCAGTCAAACATTCAGAACTCTCCTCAAAGCTGAGAACCGCAGACGTGCTGCCCAACTGCAGAAACGTGGAGATGAAATGCTGAGTGAACATTTCAGATGCCTCTTGCAATGTACGATAAAGCTTGCCGTTCATTTTCAGCACCGTGGTGCTGACATTATCTTCACTTGTTCGCACATGACGCTGAAAACGTTGTGGTTGCTCTTTAATCGTTCCAGACAATCCTGATAAAGTATCTCGTCCTGAACAAGAAGTTTCCTAAATATTGTTCTACAAACTGAGAATTTATTTTTTCATGTAGATTATGGAAGCGTCACTTCTGGCACATCTAATATTTCAAATTTTCACAAAACCAAGTATAGAATTTATATTTCCTGGACAAACTTTGGGTACAAATACGTTTATAGCTTCCGCCAAAATCGTCATCAGCATATCGACTGGAAGCTTCAGCGTTCTTCATGCTGCAGAAATCAGACCAGTCAGGGCTAAACGATCGTTTGCGCGGATGACTGTATAGTCCCGCGTAATCATCATAGGCATATCGAAATTTCCCCACTGGTCGTATGTTGTGCACTCGGAATGACAAGAGATAGATTAAACGGTGGATGAAACTTGTCGATTGATAAAAACGTGTCGCATGCCTGACCACATGAAAGATAGAAACTATATTATTACTAAACCTAAAACGTTTCCACCAACATTTCTTTATCGTATTAAGCTGAAAGAGTTTTTTTTTTTAAATTGACGAGCTAAAATGGGCACTGTGTTTTTTCACGAATGCGAGTACAGTCACTCTGGATTAGGCCAGCTGACCAATCGACCTTAGGATGATTCATGCAACCACAAATATGTACTACCTTGTAGTTAAAAAAATCCACATTGTTGACAATATCTGTGAAATCCTTTACAAAACCGCGAGTATCTGAATTAGGTGAGAAGTAGTAGTAACCTGTGAGGTTATTCGAGAGCCGTCAGACACTGGCACCTCAGCTCCAGACACATTCTTCGTGTGTATCGAAATATCCTTTTCTGACCGCCCGAAATAACAGTTTTCTCGCTATGAGGACGCCGTCCCCATTCTTATTCTTCTCAGTGTAATTCTGATCCTTCCTGAAAAATGAATACTGGTTGGGAAGTATATGGGTATGAATGTTATGTCCTGTCCTGTCTGTGTATAAGTGTTTAGAGTTCAAGCTGTTTCCTCATAGACATGTACCAACTAGCTGGAACTCAAACCGGTTGTCTGGGAAGTATGATTGCTTTGTACAGGATTCATTTAACCATGCTTCGGTCAGGCAAATTATGTCGTATTCGGAGTCTCAAACATTTGCGAAGAACGCCTCACTTTTTGTAATCAGGTCTCTCGAATTTCAGTAGCGAGGAGGTTAGATTTTCGCGACGCCATTGTTGGTTGTTAGGGTGACATCATTATCATCGGAAAACAGAGAGGACATTAACTAGTGTAAAAGGGGCGGAAAACGCTGCCGACAGGCCACATCTCGAGTTTGTTAACAATATCAAGCAGTCATTGGTTTAGGGCAAGGTGGAACAAATTGTACGAGTGATGCCTTGTTTTCTAGTCCGTACATCTCAGTGTTCCTTCCCCGATGAACCCCGCCTGAATTTCCTGCACTTCAAACGCATTGGTGCCGCGAGCCAGACGAGAAATAAAAGACCTCTGGCTTCCGGCGTCTTTGGCGCGACTTGGATAAAGTGACAGGATCGACGTCCCAATGTAGGCGGGATGTGTCCCATTTTCCGCAGTGGTCCCGCTGTCTTGGCAGGGTGCTCGTGGGAAGGTGAATTTGCCCCTCTTCGGCTCTTTCAAACCGCGAAGAGATAAAAAGCAGAAGGCTCGTATTAGTGAGAGGATGCTTTTTCTCTGATTAATGACCAACATATATGCTGGCAGAGAATAAGCTAAAGGTTAATTTGCGCATGAAATGTGAACAGGACTATGTACATAGTATCAACAAAACAGGGACAACGACCATTCGGAAGTCTTAGAACAAAATTACAAAGAAGACACTTAAGACAGCCAACGTGTAGGAATTCGAAAGCATTCCTATGCACAGCGCATTCTTACAAGCAGCGCTTCAAGTCTTCTCTTCCACATGGGGATCCGACGGTGACATCACGATCCCTCACTGCGCAGGTGCGGCGCGCCCGCCGGCTCGACGGCTTCGGTAACGACGATGTCTGCTACAGCGGCAAAGGGGGTAGTGTAGTTACCGCGCAGCCTCCACCATGCATCGGGAACGGCCGTTCCTTGGAAGACGGTGTAGGTGGCGCTTCGATCCGCAGCTCCGTTAGGGTGCCTACATCGGCCGGCAGATAGAGGCACCCTAACATGTGCTTCATAACTAATATAAATACTTCAAAAACAATTATTTGTTTCCGGTGAACTTCCAATGACATGGTTTGTGTTCGTAGGTGAATACAAATGTAAAACTAGCAGACGACGGTGTAGTCGACAGCTGCGAATCGGCTGGAGCTGGCCGGAGCCAAGCTCGCCAAGCGTCCTAGCCGGAGCGATAGCCGGAACGACGGTGCTGCAAGCACCAGCACCACCCGCGGCCGTCTTCCAACGCTGCGCCACTTCTTCGGTTTCGTTCGTTGCACTTCCACTTTAAGCCACTGTACATCTGCGCTGCTGTGCTTTTCTTTGTGTTTTGTTTCTGACGCGCGTCCGCTTTGATTTTGAGACGCCCCGCCGGCTTCCGTGACGAAGCATGTGATATGACGCGTCGCAGCCACTGGGATTCTAGGGGCCGTTTCGCTGCACCATTGGGAATTAATGTGCCGTTTTTCGCTGCTACAGACAACGGCTACAGACACCACCGGTTTCGCTCCTTAGGACAGTTAATGCTTTCGCTGTTAATCAATATAGGGTGTCTGAAGTAACCAGGCTCGATCTAAAATCGACCGTAAAAATCGGTGCCTGCACGTAGCAATCTGAACATTTCATCAAATCTGTAATTCACAGGTCGGTTTTATCCTGTAAACTTAGCAAAACCTTGAGGCTCTTTTTTTTTTTTTGCAAAATATAAGGCTAACGAACATGCCAGTGTCAACGGCGGACGGAGATGCAGACGTCCGAGTCGAGTTGTGGGGTGTGTCGTGGCTCGTATTCGTAGATGACGTCTGGAGCAACGTCAGAAGGTGTAGCTGCAAAGTGAAAGAGACGACATTCAGACGAAATCCGTCGGCAGAGCGCCGTCGTTATCCACCCGCGTTTTTTTTATTGTTTTTTTTCTAAACTTTAAGCTTCTTCTAAACTCACCGTCTGTGGTTATTTAGGAACAGGCAGAATTAGAAAAAAAAATGTTGTGTTCATTTTAACATACCAGAGTCGTCGCGAGCAGTATCGCTGAGGATGTAGCGCCATCTATCAATTCGTGCGCCAAGGGCGCCCCGCCAATCGACTCAGTCGTCTGCTTCGCCGTCCACCGTTTACCCTGGCACGTTTTTAGCACATTTTTTACAGATAGTTAGCTATGCTCTGTAATTTTGCATTATAATACTTACCTGAGAAATACATCCTTGACGAACACTTTCTGATTGCCGCGTTGCGGCGCTGATTTTTACTGGCCATTTTGGACCGAGTCTGGTTATTTCAGTGGCCCTATGCATTAGTTGTAAAGAAATATTCCAACCAAATGTACCAAATGTGAATGCCGAACCCAAACTGCCTGCAAATTGCAAGGAAAAGAAATTCGCACGGTGTATAATAAATAACAAAAATGTCTGATTTGTTACCTAAACTTAAAGTTCTCAAGTCTCATTGCACAATATGCATAGCTGATAGGCCTCTACAGCCTTTGGAAATCACAGATTATGGGACAGGAATGCCGTCGCATCATGCGCGACTAAATTAATGTTTCCGGACGAAATTTTGAAAACAAAAGTGAACACGAAGATCGCCAACCAGAGCCTGAATAGTTTTCTCTTTTGATGCGTGCTTAAGACTTCCAGATTTTTAATATTTGGAAATGGTCGAGATTATTGCGTACTTAGAAATGTTGTTTGTAAGTGTCTATGAAGTGGTGAAAATGTGCTCCAGGACCGCGGTTCAGGAAGTCCGTTCCTCTTAACTTTTCACATCAATTCAATCGCTGTGTGTATAATTATCTTTTCACCTTCTTACCTAATAAACTGAATTTTGAGCGGAATCTTCCATGTATTAAAGACAACAACAAGGAAAGCTGTGTGTAGCGGAGGTGCAACGCCATCGCTTCGCAAGGAGCGGACCCATGTCGAGTCCCACAAACGGTGGGCGATCTTTTTTTTAACATTTGGCAATATCGGCGACGGACACACCACAACACCAACCAAAACATCAAAAACAGACAGTCACAAGAACAACGGACGTCATTTGGTGGGAAGGGCCCATAACAACTTTCCCTGTAAAGGTCGTAATACAAATCACCAACATTTCGCTTTTCTCTTTTTTCTTCCAGGCAAAAGGAGGAGACGCTGCAAGCGGATTAAGAAGCTAAAACGTCTGCGTCCCGTAATCGGGAATAGCGGCAACTCTTTATCTCAAGATGGTACGTTTCACTTCCGTCAAAATCGCTGACGCCGAAGCGATTCGGTCGGGGTCGCAAACCTTAGCTGATTGATATAATGATTTTGGGAAAAGTACCAAAAGTGGGTGAGATTTGCGTAAGAATAAATATACTGCCCCCTGAAATGGAGTGCAACATGCGCCCTTTTGGTAACTGGTAGCCGCTGAAAAACTACGACTGGTCCGGGGTTCTGTCTCGGGACCCCTCCAAAACAGGCGAAGAACACTTCTAGCTGAGTTAACCAGGAGCTGGCAGTCGGTAGGACAAACGGGTGTTAGCAGTTGCCCCCGGCCTTATTGCAGCCACCGAAAGGGTGAAATGAGACGTTAATGTCTGATATAATGCGTTTATCAGACAGATTTTTTCAGCGGCTTCCAGTCGCCTAGATGGCGCGATGTACGCTCCATTTTAGATGAAAGTCAATTGATACTTACGTAAGCCGGAGGGGTTTATATTTATTTCTGCCACCGCCGACCCTTCTCCGAGCTGATTTTTTAACGTCCCGTCAGCTACCGGAACGAGCGAGAATTTCTGTATCTACAAATAGTTCTTGTAGCTTCGTCCTCTCTCGCACATATAGTGAAACAATCTGTAGTATCATTTTCAATATATTTGTAACGTAAAAACAAAACAAAACAAAACTTCGGCTGCCTTGAATTTTTTTAACGTTTTAATATGCATACCGTTTATAGGGCATCCTCGCGTCTCTCCTTTTGCGAGCAAGGAGGCCGCCAAAGCCAAGTCATGGTGTCCCATGTAAAATCACAGTCACGTGACACGGTATCACATCAAAATCACGTGACGCCCTGTAACGCCACTGTTACGTACCGTCCAGTCGCGTGACGTTTTCAGTGACATCACGACGTCAAATATCATGACGCCACAGAGCCCCGAGACTTTGTGGCGTCACAGACGTAATGGGGTCCCCTGACGTCACATGATGCGAAAACGTGAAAGTATGATGTCACGCACCTCTATGACCTCACGTGACATCATGACGTCACAGTGCTCGGTCACGTGACACCATGCCGTCACAGTGTCACGTGACGTATGATGTCCTATTGCATCACGTGCGTCACGGTGTCATGTGGCGCCGTGATGTGATGGAAAGTCGCATGAAACTTGTATTCGTATGCACTTGTAGCGCCCTTGGGATGACGCCATAATGTCAGGTGACGCTGTGACTTCACCAAGGGTACATGCCACAATCACATAACCTTGCCCATAAATGCTATGCGTGTGGACTCGCTTGCTCGCGCGTCTTGCTTTGAGACGAGCCTTCGTGACGCAACCAGTTTTCCTGTGACAGCTCGTTCGAAGCCTCGAACTATACCTTGAATTCCACGCTGTGCTCATAAGCTACGTGCGTTGCTTTGCCTTCGGATATCATCTATACAATTTCGAATGCCTTGCGGGAAGCTCACTTTATTTCACACTTGTAGAATTTTCGGAATGAGGCTTCGTTTAGCTTACTAAAAATAATCAATTACCGCACTTTACTATCCATAATTCGGAATTTAGTATTAATGGCTCTTCGCCCATAAACGGGCGTTTACACAAAACAACAACAACAAATAGTTGGCATTTAAGTTGCATCTGTACATGTGTATGGTCGGCGCGGCAAAACAGCATTGAGAAGCCTGCATATGTGTATTGTGATCGCAATATATGCAGAAACAGAAACCAGTTTCAACCTTGCCGTCAAAGAATCAGAGGAAAAATATAACCCCCGCGACAAGTTCACGCAGTTAAAAGGTTTGGACACGAAAATTAAACGGGCAGTTTATTCTTGACGTGGAATGTTCATAGGGTACTTAATATATACATCAAGAGTTACAATTGTTAGAGCTCTAGTAATTGCGATAATCAATTGACTAATGTTGATCATTTCTTATCTCGCGACCAGGCAATACTGCCCAAGCTAGTCACACCATGCTACCCATAAACCACGTGATCGTGGTGGTATACCTGAACGCTTTCTTACTCTACGGGCCCCCATGCTCGCCCAAGATCACCTCGTCATGGTACGATTGCACCTAGATCTCACGCTTCTCGGCTACCCCAAGGCTACTCTTGGTCTCGCCCCATTGGCCTTGGATCTTCTAATCAGCATGCACGCACGGAGTCGTCGCGGATAACGGCGAGTTTGTTCGTGGGATGATCTCGTCGTCACTGGAGCTGGACGCCAGCGGGTTGAAGTCAAAATTACCAGCTTCCTAAATCTCTTCATGATAATCACTCTCATCGCTGTGGCGACCAGTGTCGAAGACTCCGACGAAGAAAGTGACGCCGTAAACGTCAACGTCTCTAAACCATGTGCTCGAAACCCGGAAGGTGAACAACGACGCTGAAGCGAGAGACGCCGAGAGACTCTTGTCTGGAAATGCATTGGAAGGGGACGCTGTTAATTTGGCGAGGTGCGTCACCGATGCACCAAGCATGGCGGCCTTCACAAATGGGATGGATTCGAGGGTCCTGCATAAAAATCGATTTATGCAGAAAACTATCGCCCAGATTACAAAACAAATTTAGCGAAAATAGAGAAACATACAGTGGGTCCTAACTGTATAATTATTTTATATTTCGTGATTGGCGTGTCCTAACACTTTTAAAGGAGCGGTGCAACGATATTCAATTGGAATGTTTTTCACTTTACACGAGCTTACTGGCACTAGTGGGACTCAAGGATACTCGCACGCAACGCCACTGGCAAAGGAACTCCTTTGTTGCGGGTGTAATGTCAAGGACAAAAGCGATCATTTTCATTTAATCTCTCCTTTGCAAAATTTCGTGACGTAACGTGGGGATCGCAGTACACCCCAATGACGATATTTTAATGCGGTTCATAGATTGGACCCGAGCATTGCGTGATCACTCGATTTCGGCTCGTGATAATTACTAGCGCGAGAAGCATTCGGGTAGTGGCCCGTGTCCAATCGCTGCAACGACGACAATAGCCGAGCCATAACAATGTCTGGAACTCAGCGCGTGTCCTGTGCGCTGGCAACCACAGCCCGTGGCTATGATCAACATTGGCGGCATATAATCGGCTGCAGATGACGTGGCCGGCTTGCACTGGCTGCGAGTTGAAGGGCTGGAACGCTGCTCGTTTTTCTTAATTTTGGGGGACTTCTATTGCGTGGGGTGAAAAACTGAACACGAGTTTCATAGATCATTAACATCAGGAGTCCGTTCTAAGCGGTATTTGCGCAAAGTACAATAATTTTTGCATCGCCCCTTTACAGGCTCATACGCGAGGTAAACAAAACCCACATTAAGTGTACAATTGTATAAGACGCACCGACTGAAAGCTTGTCACAAACCCTCGACATATACACCGGCATATTTAGTACAATATATATAGTTTAACTTCCAATTCATGACGCTCAGTTGCGTCCTTCGTCTGAACCCTCCTAGTAACGGCCCCTTCTTTGTAGTGCTCCTGCTTTCTTTCTGGTACCTCCACCAAAAGGGCAGTGAAGCCCTCCCTGAATGTTAAGTGGTTCTTTGGCTGGATGAAATTTAACCTTACGCACCTCTGCCTAAATTTATATGAAACCACTCATAGCGAATAAGGTTTTCACAAGAGCCAGGCAACATAATAGACATTTAAATGTAATATTTAATATGCAATAAATATTTTTACGTGGCATTGATTTCGTGTTCTTGATTGCAAGGATGTACCGCATGCTTTATTTATTTGTAGCATTTCGTACAATTGTTTTAAGTAACCATTCAATCTTAATACGTTGTTCGTTTTAGTTACATATTTTTGTAGTTACTATATAGTTCCTTGCATTTCTTGTCTTTTTTCTCTCTCTGATGTTATTTTGTTAAGCAGTGTAAACGAATAGCAGGGCCTCATCAGGCAGAGCAAATCGGGCAATTGCCACGCTACCGTAGACCCTGTGCCTTAAGAAAAAAAGCTAACAAATAAAAAACGTACATGGCTTGCACATGATATCACCGCAGCACACCAATGGTGATTCCTACTCATGGTGTTCTAGAAGCAGCAAGGTCCTTCAGAATAGTCTTTGATGTGGGGGTCAGTGCCAGCCATGAATATACTAATGCTCTCTTTAAAAAAAATTTCGCGTTTTCCCAAACCGGGTGTGGCACTGTTCGTGAACACCAATTATATTTATTTATTTATTGAAAGTACCCTCAGAACCCGCAAGGCATTACAGATAGGGAGAGCACATACGTAAAACAAAGATAGCAAAATGGTAAGAAGTCAACAATATTAAATATTTAAAAAAACAGGTCATGGTCAAATAGTCAGTGATTGCATTTCTAAACAGGTTAGTATCAGTTATAGTAGCAATGAAACCGGGGAGGTGGTTTCATTCCTCGGCTAGTGCGGGGTAAAAAAAGGAGATTGAAATGTTGTGGTAAATGAACTTGGAACTCCAATTTTGAGCTGATGGTCAAGACGGGATGAAATGTAAAAGGGGGAGTAATCATCTGATTGCGTAGGAGATAATTATGAAAATTCATTTTATGAAATAAACATAGGCGTGAAATTTTACGTCGCAAGGAGAGAAGTGGTAAACATAAACTATTTTTCATCGATGTGACACTAGCAGTGCGATGGTAGTTGAAAAGAATGAAACGGGCTGACCTATACTGAATACGGGGTTTCCATGAAAGGTTATTTGTTAATTGAACACCAAGGTACGTGTACGTTGCCACTAGCTCCAGAAAGTTGCCATCTAGGTGGTAACAGGAACTGTTGTTAGATTTGTGGGATACTCTCATGTGTTTACATTTACTAGTGTTTAGTTTCATTACACATAATTCACACCAACGAGAGACAGAGTTATTATCAGACCGAAGTGCAGACAGGTCAGAATCATGACAGATTTCATGGTAAATTACAGTCATCGGCGAAGAGACGAACGGATGAAGCCACATTAATGGGAAGATCGTTAATATGAATTAAAAATAGTAGTGGGCCTAAAACAGGCCCTTGATGTACTCCAGAATTCACAGACACAAGTGGAGAGTTTTCGTTGTTAATTGTTACAAATAGTGAACGATTATTCAGAAAAGACCGAATCTAGGCGAGAACGTTAGGGTCAATGTTAAGTTTTGCAAGTTTCAGCAGCAATAGCTCGTGACACACCTTATCGAATGTCTTGGCGAAATGTAAGAAAATGCAGTCCACCTGAGTGCCTCGGTCAAAAATACAATGAATGTCATGAGTGAAGGATAGGAGGTGAGTTTCACAAGATAATGATTTTCAAAATCCGTGCTGTGCTTCAGTGAAGACTTTATGCGACTCTAGGAAATGTACGAGTTGGGAAAGGTAACGTGTTCCAGAAGTTTAATGGCATGATTGTTAATGAAATGGGACGATAGTAGTTAGGGTATGTTTATCCCCAACTGTCAGAATTGAAACCACCTTTCAGAATTGGAACCACCTTCCCACTCGCCAATCACAAGGTGAAATACCATCTTGCAGCGACTGTTCATAGAATTTCGAAAGAATAAGACAGGAGTATAATTTAGTGTTTTCAAAACCTTGGAATTAATGCCGTCCACTCCTGATGAGGATGGTAACTTCAGTTCATCTATAATTTTTTCACTGCCAGCAGGATCAACTAAGATATTATCCACTGGCAGATAACAGGCACAGTTCATTGAAGGGTAACTTATGTTGCTAACCTTGGAAAAAGATTCGATAAATATACTATTTAAGACACTGGTAGATTTGTCACTGGGCAGGCTATCACCACTGGAAGTTTTAAGAGAAATTGAAAAAAAAGGTAATTTTTGTTAACAGTGTTTCGAAAACAAACCAGGTGTGGCACTTCTCGTGAGCACCAATTATATTCGATTGAAGTTAGGCGTCCGCGCATGCGCCTGTACCGACAGCAGCGCCACCGCAGCAGAGTGAGCGTCAGAACCGCTTCTTGGCGTACGGACAGAGACCTGAATATACACTTTGCACTGGTTTCAGATGGCGCCATATCACGTTGCTTCGGCCCGAGGGTCCAGAAAGAGACGATCTTGCCTTCTTGATGGAGGCAAGACACACCGACGTGGAGTTCCTGATGGAGAATGGCTCTGACCACCCCAGATCTTCAGGGCTCACAAGTCGCTTCTTGCTATGCGGAACGAGGATCTTCGAGGCCATGTTTTACGGAAATAATTCCGAAAAACTCCAGTATCGCATCACCGACCTACGCACAGATGGATTCTTTACTCTCCTCAGGTAAGAACGATATTAATATTAAGAGTGGAATAACATTGTCTTAGCCACGCCAACATTGCTACAACAACTCAGTTTGAAAACTGTCATGGGAGTCTTGCTTTCGAGGAGTGGCTCCATCACGTACTTCAGAACCCAACTATTAGAGTGCCTGAATGTTGCTCGCTGGCTGCGCCTCAGGTGGTGACAGCCTTTGGGTGGACAAGTGCCACATTCCTGCTGACTGCAGCCACCGCTTTGCTTCACGCATCCTGACCGGTGCCGACAAACAAACACACACTTGACAGGATGCCTGACGTTGCGGGTTCTTACGATTACGCAGCGCCATTTCATAAATGGTGATGCTCATTAAGGGTGAACAGAGTATACACATTTCTGATGGCGCGTGTGTGGTCGTGCATCGCTACTGCGTGATGCCGGTTAGAGACCCCAGGCTAGCAGTGGCACTACACTGGCTAAATTTCTTATTTACATCTTAAATCAGTGTTGTCTCTCCTCAAAGGCAGACCGACCTTACAATGTATAAACACGAATGTCAAATATTTTTCTTTTGTGAGGGCGTGCTATGGACCAACTTTTTTTTCTTATTGTGCTCGTTATGTCAAATATTATAGACACATTATTTGATATACGAACTTGTACATTATTTCTGTAGTATACTTTTCTCTTCTTCGCTCAGGTACTGGCATGCAACGTGTCTTGAATTGAATATGCAAACATTAAAATGGTTAGTGTTTCATAGCATAAGTAATCAGCGAAACATTTTTTCTTCTTCCAAAATATGTCCAATTTGCAGCAAGTACAAACAAAAGATTAACACCTAAAGAACAGCGGAACTATGCCTCAAATTTTGCCTGGGACCATTTTTTCCGGCTTTGCGATTGGGACCAATTTGTCCGGGGTCATTTTGACCGGGACCATTTCGTCCGGGGACATTATGTCCAAAAACATTTTGTTCGGAACCATTTTGTCCGGATCCCGTATGCGGCAAAGTCGTCTACGCGCGACACAACTGAAAAACTGTCCCGAAGGGTTAACACATACACACGGCGTCGATTCTTGATCGGTATCCAAGCGTGCGTGAAGGCAGAGACGCAGCCCTTCGGTGTGCCAATTGTGCTCTGATGACGTCGCGAGAGCATGTGTTCGACGAGTTGTGCCTTTTTACCTGTGTTGCTGCACTTTCAAAAAAATGTCACGTGTGCTCAAAGAAAACTACGCCCGTTTACACAAGTTTTTAAAACACTTCGGCAGCTGACGGCGAATGGGCAGAAAACGTGTTTTCCAGAACGGTGCCAGCCAGCCTCTGAAACGCTCTAGAAGGTCGACTTTCCGTACCTCCAATATGGCCGCTACGGAACTTCCGGCGGCCGCACTTGCGCGGCAGCGACCAAGCGGGGACACGCGATCTAGCAAATGGACCTTTTTTGAGAAGCGTTCTGCGCACGCGCGAGCGCCCGATGCCAAGCGGCGGAAGTCAGCACGAAAAATCGAGGAAATTCGGAAAGAGGCTGTGGATCAGCGAGTAGAACACGTAATTGCAGCATATATATAATTGTGCTCACACACAAAAAGAAAGTGGACAGAAAGAAAAAGCACGACGTTTTGGTGGATGCCACGGATTGCCCTCTTTAAAGTCGCGTTGGTCGCGCAACCATCCAACAACTCCGTACGGAAAAAGTACCTAGAATGGCGGCTGTACCTCTAATCGCCGTAGCCGTCAGCTGTGCAACCTGTGCTTCACCGGAATCACCAGTTCTTCACACCTTCACCGCCTCTTCCTATGGACGTTTCCGAATACGGCCTCTGGGTGACACCAGCTCGTTGCTGGTGTTGGTGGACCGTCTCATCGACAAGCATTGGTAAGGCCTCGGGTACACTTCATCAATGCTTGACTATCAGACGATCCACGCACACCAGCTGCAAGATGGCGGCTCCCAGAGGCCGTACTTGCAAACGTCCGATCGGGTACGGTCGATCCTCCCTCCCGCGGCCGTGCCCATGGCCACCCAACTTTAGAGAATCCGCTGGATTGAGCGAAAGTTTCCTATTTTGTGATTGGCCGTCCCTGTGGAGGCTGTACCTACTGGCTCAAAGGGGAATGTGTGCGTACTGCCCCTCCGTCTATGCGCGGCGTGCGTTCATCTGCTTGTGCCACTGCCCCGAGTGATTGCTTCGTAGCTTGTGCGCAAATGTGAATCTGTGCGTACAGCCGCTCCGTGTATGCACGGCGCGGGTTTATCTGCTTGCTAGGACGATGTCGAGGAAAATGTTCTAGAGGGCGACGTCAAAGACGAGCTCTAGGACGACCTCTAGGAATTTCTCAAGGACGACCTCTAGAACAACCTCAATAACGACGTCTCGAACGACGTCCTAGAAGACGACGTCTAGGACAACCTCTAGGACGACCTCTAGGACGACCTCATAGACGACCTCTAGAAAGACGTCAATGACGTCAGGTCCTTCGAAGAGAGTGCGTATCTGAAGGAGTGCTTACCGCAGCGGCGCATGCGCGCGGCGCCTGCGTATGCGCGACGTATACGCGTGCCGCGCGTACTCATGGCGCATTCGAGGCCAGACTCCGTATCGCGAAAACCGGGTGAAGTAGCTAAAGAATGTTATCGCATCAAAAGAGCGCCATTTAAAAACGGTTTTCCTCCGTTGCCCATGGAAGCTTTGCCGCTGGTGGTGCTATAGGAACGCTATCCTTCCGTACTGCTCGTCTGCGGGCAACCGTGCAAGCCACCAAGGCTCCGATATCTATCAGTTGACAAGCTCCGTGGAAGAGCGTCGTTCGCAAACGGTTCTTGTCCGTTGCGTATATACACGTGAGCAGGTACGGGTGTTTAGCGTTCCTAGCGCCACAAGCGGCAACGCTTCCACGGACAACGGAGAAGGACCATTTTCGAAAGACGCTCTTTTAAATGGATACTTCAACGAAATTTGAAATATACCCGTCGTGTTCAGAAATAGGCTGAATATGATTCACAATATCCGTAAATGACAATCGCACGTTTGTAGTTTGAGCCTGGTGGCTGTACCTTTCGTTATAGAAAGTTCACTCTGGCAAGCGCTCGGAGCACAGCGAACGGAGAGCACGTCACATCTGGCGCAATAGACCCTTTCCGGAATTCAGTCTGGCCACTTTGATGACTATCCTCATCTGAAGAATGGCATATGTGCTATACTAATGGCGGCCTTCTGTTTACTGATGAAGAAATAATTCGAAGATGCTCCTAAGCAGATGATTCGAGGCCTATACATTCTAGATGGTAGCGCGACGTGAATCAGGAATTGGATGCAGGAGCTGCGTAAGCGTTCATTTCTAACTCCGGCCCAGTCAATCTGTTAGTAGCACACACTCGGCTTTAAAACCACTTGGTGTATAGCATTTTATCAAGGCGTCTATGTGGGCTGGCGCTTCGTTCCAACTCATTGCATCGTTTTCGCCGTCTACACTGAAAAAGATTGAAAAAGAACTGTACAGTGAAGCGCACATTCTCGTTTACCGTTGACTTGCGAAAATGACGGTACCCTATAAAATACTGCAGACCACATGTTCATTGCCGCCATTAGTACGGAAAAAGTTAAACTGCCATATGAGTCACCAGATGGCACTGGATTCCGGAAAGGGTCTATAGTGACGCATTTTGTCTCGGGATGAGCAAAGCTGCGGCGAAGCTGACATCGTCAGGATGCCCTCGCCGTTCCAGCCACCTAAGCGGTCAAAGCACGCCACCGATCGTGTCACCGCAACTAGCACCAAAGCTGAATTTGTATGGATTTTGAGTGACGGGTTAATGTTTAATCTTGTTGAGGGAAAATAGCGACGCCTGGGACCACAAGAGAGGGTCCCGTTAAGTGGGGAGTTCCTCCCTCCCCTCTTCTCTTGTGCTGGCCGTAGAGCTGTCGGGATGATTTCAGGTTCGAAATCATGTATAGTTCTATGCGAGACAGTTACCGTCATTACCTGTCAAGGTTCCCAGACGGGCATTACAAACGAGGCTTTAGCGACATCCACCAGGTGCTCTTTACTAATCGTTTAATTTGTTTTAGAATTCTTTTTTGTGTTTTTTTAACAAGATGTTGGTGTTCTCGATGTGATACTGCTCCTTTGAACACGTATAGACCAAAAAATAAGCACCGAAATTTCGTTGTCGTATTCCTCTAATTAGAAAGCATTAACTGTCCCTTGGAGCGAACCGGAGTTACGAGCTCTTGAAGCCGCGCCGAACTGCACCTAAAGTCCTCTGTCCCATGGAGCGAAGCCTGTAGTCTGTAGCAGCGAAACGGGGAATAAACTCAACTTCCTTGGCGCGCGCCCTAGTTTCAACGAAATGCCACTCCATGGCGCTGCGGGCCCACACGCCGGCAAAAGGAACACGGTGTCGCGCGCTCGGCCGATTCTGCTCATCTGGGCGCCGACGAACATGGCGCCGCCTAAAGCATCTACATCGTCGGCGGCCGCAAAGCTCCTCAGAGCACTCCGCGGCGTTCAATTGGACACTCATGCTTTCGCATTCACAACTCATAAGAAGTGCTTAGATGTCCTCTTAACTTTTTGCGCAAACGCTTGCGCAAACTTTATTTTTACAGGCTGGTTCACACAGCACAGTTTTCTTATGTTGCGTAAATGTCTGCGAATCATTCGTGCCTTGGATGTTGCGTGCCAGGCAATCTCCTTAAATTGGTAGACACAAAACAAAATATTGGTGTGTATATGTCTATAGAGCCGGAAGTTAGTCTGCCTTAGTGAGTGTGGGGTGTCTCAGCTGTAGATGAGCACCTTCAGCCAGTGCGGTAAAACCGCTGGCCTGGGGTCTTTAACGTGCATCACGCAGTAGTGATACACGACCGCACGCCGGTACGATGTTCATCCAGATCAAAATCGGCAGGGGGGCATTGAACCCCGGATCCCAGGGATCTCCAGCGTAGTAGCCACACTTAGAATGAAACAGAGAAGTCCCGGTGACTTGTGGCGTTAGCATGCCATAATCTCTCATAACGTAGCGTAAGATAAAGGGTTCCGCTGCTTCTGCCCATAGGCGGCGCTGATAGCGTAATGCACGCCACCGGGCGGACGCGCAACTAAATGGCGACTAGCTTTCTAGGAAGTCTGTAAACTCATTTTGATTTGGTAATGTTCAAAGCAACAGAAAATAACTGTTTTCGAATGCCGCCTTTCCGTAGAGCGTGTCAACTGATTGATCCAAGAACGTTTTCAAGAAGAGCCTTAGATACGCCCTCAATTCGTTCTCTAAAATTCCTTCGTAACAACAACTAGTGCTTGTGCATGATAGAGTAGAAGTCACTATACAAACAGATAATCCGAAATCTTAGTGGTAGCAGGGAAGGTAGGCGACAATATATGTCGCTTCCCTGAGTGGTTTTGTTTGTCAGCAACCGCCAGTGCTTCGGAAAAATATTCCAAATAGAGTATTGAAACATCGTTATAAGAATTAGTCCTAGATAATTCGCTTCAATAACGTGGGTCGATTTGCTTTCACTCCAGGTACCTCTACACCCAGGCTGCCAGCTTAATCAACATTCCGCAAGCGCTGCACACACGAACGGCTGCTGAAACTTTCCGGGTGTCGAGGCTCGTGGAAGCCTGCGATGCGTTCCTCGGAACGTCACTGCAGCCAGCCGACGTCTGCTACGTCTTGGAGTACACGATAGCAAAGGGAAGCACGAAGACCTTGGACAGTCTCATCGACAAGCATCTGAAAGAGAACGCTGGACAGGTAATAAAGTGCAAGGAGTTCATCGCCGCATCGGAGGAAACCGTCCTGAGAATATTGAAGAACCCCTGCTTGAGGATAAGAGAATACGACGTCATCGAGGCTGTTTACTCCTGGGCGACGGTGCACTGCGCGCAAACGAGCGACGAGACTCCGATCACCGCACTGCGAAGGACCATGAGACCGTTCCTGCCGGAGCTTCGCTTGCTTTCATTGACTCCTCTGGAGTTCGTGGAGGGCCCGTCTTGCTGGCAGATCCTGACCAAGCGCGACACCCTGGATGTTCTCAGCAACATCATTAAGCCTGGATCGGAGAGGTTGCCCGAAGGCATTTGCGCGAACAGGGAACAGCGAACGAACTCTTACGGCCACTCTGAACTGCCGGCCCTAGAAGCGCCGCGCGTCTTCAATTTCGGCGCCCCTCACTGTGGTAAATGACTGCTTTAGAGGCGCACGGCGTGGCGAGTCCAGAGATTCTTGTTATCGCCGACAGTGAGATTTCGCCGTTAGTCTATATGAACGCCGATGAACTGACCACGAAGCACGTGAAAGAAGATGTCCACGCCCCGCTTTCTTTTCTTAAGTTTCCATTGACTAGAACAGTGTTAAGATGAATGCCAACCCATAAATTCGTCGTACCGCTGGTAATACATCATACAAAAGAAGTCTGAGGCGTGTGCTTTTATTGAAAGTCTTCTTCAATGACGGTATTCTTTATTGACGGTCTGACACCGGTCATACAAACGCTGTCTCCATACATGTTTGAAGCAAACGTGGTATAAGAGAAGCGTGCTTGGAACGCGCGCGTGGGTTGCCCGCAAATACTTCTGTCGCACATGTCTACAGCGAACGCCGCGCCTTTTGTAGGATTTACGAGCGCTGTGGTTGTTGCTAAAAGCCGCACTCGCGTTGCTATAATGCGCAGATTCGTGCCTATCTCAAATGATACTGTATTCCTATGACGTTTGGAAGTAATTTTGGTGCTCTGCAGGTACATATGGTCGTGAATATTCACTACACCATCTTAATTAGATTTTTCGGTATCTCGTACTTGTTTTTCTTTTTTTTTCAAATACAGTTTTCGATTTTTACAAAAACAAAATTGCCTCGGGACGATTTTAAGGGAAGTGTAATCCTCACACCCTTAGCGAAGAGTTGAACCGATCGCAAACATGATGCGGGAATGACCGAACGAAAGAACCAGGACCCAAGATGCAGACTCAAAATGAAAACAAAACAACCAATGAAAATATATAAAAACGGACTTTAAAAAAAGCAATATTTTTTTTAGGTTTGACTCTGTTATGGTAAGAACCGCAATGGCTCGAACCTTTCATGAGCATAGCGATTGCAACGAGACTGGAAATAAGATACGAGCAAGATAAGTTCTCTAAATACTACTAATACTGCTACTACTACTAATAATAATAATTTCATTCCGCATATGTTCAATAGCGCTGTACAAACACGAGTTTGTCCAAGCCAAGGGAGGCTTGTGGGACAAGACCCGGCAAGTCGGACAGCGAAAGCATCTCAAAAATAGAAAAAGCAAAACAAAGAACACTTCATAAAACGAAACAGTACAGAGTGAACACGAAATGCTAAGAGTCTAGAATTCATCAACATTTTTTTTTCAATTTTCTTTTTGCAGTACACTCAAAGACACAATCGGGTAATTTATTGAAGACAGATGGCACATAATGAGAGCGAATTCTTTTGCCGTAGCGAGTTACACAACGGGGAATGACAAAACGGGACGTGTGACGGAGATTCCTGTTAGGAACGAAGGGACGTTTAAAATCATTATTCCAAAAGTGGCGTAACACCACTGTTTCCACAAACAGGGAATAGAAATTGGGCATTCGCAAACATTCGAAGATATTAATATCAGTTGAAAAGTCAAAGTGATACCCCACACTCCTTAATAACCCCTTCAAAATACGATCAATTTTCGTTTGCCACAATTCTGCACAATTACCAAACAGTGTGATTCCATACCTCAATATACTGTACCCAAGGGCATGTGCAACAGCCTTCCTTACAGAAAACGGCATAAACACTTTGCTATTGTACAGTAAACAGCTAACGCTTCGCAGCTTACCAGAAACATGCGATAAATGTGAATTAAATGTCATATCCGAATCAAAAAACACTCCCAAATACTTTACCGTATTAACATATTCAAGCGGGGAACAAACACAATTCACGCAGCTCCGTTTGTGTAATATAACTGGCAAGTTGACGTCCGCCTTTTTTAGTGGATTCCTAAAACATACCAGTTTTGTTTTGGACATATTGACCGTAAATAAATTTTCATCAAACCAGTTCATTAATTGCTTCGCGTCGTGCTCTAATAGACGCACTGCACTATCATAATTCAGATGACGAGCGACAACTACCGTATCATCGGCATATTGGAAAATGCTGCAATTGGATACTGCGGCTGAAAGATCATTGACATAAAGATTAAAAAGCAAAGGTGACAGAACCGACCTCTGGGGAACGCCGGCTTTTATTTCTGCGCGTGCACTTTTAAAACCGCCAACAGATACGACTTGAAAACGCTCTAAAAAAAGTTTTCAAGGATAGCAAAAAATGGTCCGCGGAAACCAAAACGATACAGTTTGCGGAGGAGCAACTCGTGACTGACTGTGTCGAATGCCTTCGCTATGTCCAGAAAAAGCGCACAAGCAAATAGATTATTTTCGAAGGCGCCATAAATGAGGTCAGTAAAATCCTCCAGCAGCGGCTGAGTGCCCCTGCCGGCAACAAAGCCATACTGGCTACGTGACAACATATCGTATTTATCAATAAAACCACTCATCACGATGAACAAATGTTTTTCCAATATTTCAGCGATGCATGGCAAGATGGAAATGGGACGATAGGACTCGTGCTTATCTGGCGCGCCTCCCTTGAAAAGTGGCTTGACAAGTGCAGTTTTTAGGGCAGTAGGGATATTGCCAGACAGCAAAAACGCATTTATCATGGCCAACAAAACCTCTTTGATCAAACTCAAAATTTCTAACTAGATCGCCAACGCGAATGTCATCGATACCGGGTGTTTTATTTCGCTTTATGCTAAACAAAAGAGAGCGTAGTGCAAACATGTTAAGAGGCGGTAAAAAAGCCGACCCAGCTGCTCTGTCATCGCCAACTTACACTGGCTGACGTCACATTGCGGTGTCTGGCAATCCCCGATGATGCCGCAAAATGCTTGTTGAAATGTTCGACGGTCGACTGCAAGTCAGTGCCGAAATGCTTTTGAAGTGAAGCAGAGATAGGTTGTCGGGATGTGTGACCTCTAAAAGTGTTAATTAGTTCCCACGTTTCTCGGGGATTAAATCTTGCGTCAAAAAATTTCCCCTGAAAGTAACGCCGTTTGGCAGACCGAATAACCGCATTAACACGGTTCCTTGCGATTTTAAATTCAGTCCTTAGCTCCACATTCTTGGGTGCTCGACGGGAACGCGCCCACAACGCTTCCTTGGTTTTAATAGCCGCCATGATCTCAGTGTTAATCCATGGTTTATCTGATCTGTGCTTGAAACGGACCTCTTTCTTTGAAGCAACAAGAAAGGACTGCCAAATTTCTACGAAAGTAGGGTACAAATTGTTGTCTTCAGTGGAGCGAAGGATTTCGTCCCAGTCGAAAGCCGCGACGAGTCTGTCAAGCGTATTAGTATCCGTAATACATACACGTACGCAGTCGCTCCTGTGAATGTTCTGTGTCACAGCATGACGTTGCAAATGGCACCCAATAAAGTAATGATCGGCAAGTTTTTGGGTAATGACCGCAGATTTTATCAAAATATCGGTAGCTCTAATGTTTAAATGATCAATGCAGGAAATAACCAGTTGCCCAGACAGAATTTCCTCTCTTGTTGGGAGACTAATTGTACTTTCAATTCCATGCTCTGACAAGAGAGTCAAATAATCACAGACAGTAGATGTGGTAGATTTGAGCGTGTCAATATTCACGTCTCCGACCAAACAGAGTTGCCCTTCAGAGCGCAATTCTTGAAGAATTATTTTTAGTTCCGCTAGAAAAAAGGAACACTTGCCGATGGAGACCTGCATATTGCCACTATAAATAACGGAAAATCAGGGTGGATTATTTTTATTGCTAATGATTCCGCATGCTGGAAAGATATGTTTGAGGTTGAGAAAAGCCACTTGTCCTTGATGTACATTGCGATACCTCCTCCTCTGCTAGCGTCACGTGTTTTAAAAACTGCTTTATAACCATCTAGCATAAACTGATTAGTTTGAAAAGAACTGGCACCAATCTCGGTGAGAACAAAAATATCTACGGATGGCGTTAAACTATTTACCGCAACCTGAAACCCATCCCAATGTTTTCGCAGGCTTTGTATATTGACATGAATCAGCGATAAAGAATCAACCGATCTAGGCCCTAGCACCCGATTAAACGAAATACAATCCGGAACAGAAAAACAAGTTGTCATTCTTTACACAAGTTTCTCGATATCCCTTACTGTACTAATACGTATGGCAGGCGACCCTTCCTCTTCCTTGCAAATATTTTAGCATTTTTGATCCATACAAATCGGAATCCAGACTCCTTGCCTTTCGATCTCGCCAACCAAAATAGCTCCTTGTTCGCTGCGGTAAGATTATCATTAAAAACCAACCGCAGCTGGTGACTAGACTGGCTGAGTCTCCGTAACTGGCCATGAGCTGGCATCCAAACATTCTTGATGGCTGGTGAAGCGAAAGTAATGAGAACCGTTGAAGACAAGTCAGATCTTTTTGGAAGGCGATGAATTGCAAGAATGTCTGATGACTGAAACAATGGAAGATTTAGCTTCACGGAGAGATCTTCTATGACCTTAATCAAATCCTCTCCCTGGACGAAAGGGAGGCCGTGCACTTCCATATTGCACCGGCGACTATATTGCTGCGACTCGTTTAGCTCCTGCTTCAGGCGCGCGATTTCCTGAGATTGCTCCAGCACTGTAGCCCTGACCGAGCCGACTTCGTTGTGCTAGATTTTTTACAGACTCTTCGTTCGTCTTAGCCAAAGCTAGCACAGACTCGTACTTTGCTCCAAAAGAGGCGACGGTGTTCTGAAGTTCGCCGACAGTGCTACGTAGTTCTTCGACTGCAGGTTGCAGAGCTAGCAACTGATCGACTTTTGCTGGTTGGGGCAGAAGAGTCTCCACGCTAGCTTTTAAAGAAAGAAGATCATTTAGTGCGGCACCAATGGAAGCCAGCTGAGTATGTACACTAGGGACAGCAACACTAGCATCTGTGACTAGCCTCTGCTGGTTCTCAACAGCCGGAGAGGAGTCAGCCACCAGAATGCTCTCACTTGCGCCAGAGCCGGAGCGAAGCTCCCGGAACGGCAAGTGGGGCATTTCCAGCTTTCTCTCCTGGACACGAGTGTCGGTCTATACGTTCTAGATTTCTTCAAGCTGCCATACCAAGACTGTTCAAGACTACTGAACAAAAATCATGTTTTGGGAGAACTATGCTCTGGTGAAACACAAACAAAAAATACACACCTTAAAAACTTTCGCTTAATCGTGAAATTACACCGACAAGTCTAAAACAAAAGTTCACAACATATAACACTTAAGAGTTCAAAATAAGTTTGGAGTCAAACAAAACTCCAAGGTATTTTACACACAGTACATGGTTACTCTTCGATCTTCCTAAGTGGTACACAAAAGAGGTAGGATTAGTCTTGCACGTAAAATATATAACATTGGTTTTTTCATAGTTAAGCGCAAAATCATTGTCTAGACACCACTGAGATATGGAGTTAACATCTTCTTGAAGAGAACAGTCACCTAATGATTAATTTGTTTTGGTAGATTTTGAGATGGCCTGGAAACTGCAAGAGACGTGAATGATGAACGACGTCTTGGATGTCCTCGATAAATACATTCAGAAGAAGATATCAAAGTTTGGAGCACTGGCGTACCCCAGATGGCACAGACAAAAAATCGTGACTTTGCATGAGCGTAGCTGACACTGTCCGCTTTTCCAGAAAGATAAATGTCGAACCAAGAACAATAACCATGATTGATATCGTACACTGAAAGTTTGTGTAACAATAGCTAGTGATTCACATGATCGACTACAGTCAAAGCACTTACTACAGTCAAAGCACACAGCATTAGTTTGACCTCGAGAAAAAAAAAAACATTGGGTGCAACATCATTTAAGAAAAACACAAAATTCGTCTCAACAGAACGACCACTCATGAAGTTAAGTACGCCTTTTTGAAGGAGTTCCTAGAAGAAAGGATAAAAAAATCTAAAACCGAGACAAAGACAAAAGAACTTCGTACCCATCTGTGCCTTTTCCTTACGGAGTTTAGCCATCTTTGAATGCAGCGTTTCAGGTTCTCTACTTGAAGAAGGCGCGGCAAGTGCCTCGCATACTACATGACTTCTCCTTGTTTTTTGATCATTCTTTCGCATATAATATCAAGTTTGTTTAAAGTGAACTCCGGATATAGTGATTTCCGGCGCATAGCAAAGGGACACGTCCAAGGCGTGCATTATAAAACCATCAGAAGACATGCTTACCTCTTTTGCTCATTTGTCTTCAAAATACCTCGTATTTTAAAGAACTATTTTGAAGACAAATGCCTTTCGTTTTCTCGTCGTGCTTTTCAACCCTTTTCTTACCATTTTGACGCGTCCCCCATCACCGTTTGCAGTTCATATAAATATCTCCGTATTCATTTATCATCTGACCTTTCATGGACGTCTCACACCAGTAATATAGCAGCAAACGCAAACCGTACCCTCGGTTTTTTGCGCCGAAACCTGAAACCCGCAACACCAGAGATAAAACAACTGGCATACTCAACTTTAGTTCGGTCTAAGCTTGAATTCGTCTTCTGTTGCCCTTGAATCGCTTGTGTGGCCCTTGGCAATCTTACCTATCTAACAAACTTGATTCCATTCAAAACAGGGCCCTTCATTTTATTTTTCTGATAACTCACCATTCACGAGCATATCTGAATTGCACGAAGCAGCTAACCTTCACACGCTTTCATTAAGGCGCCGAGTGTCCCGTCTCTCTCCCTTCACCGAATCTTTCACCATAACATGCCTCTTCGTGAATCACTGCTTTTACCCCCGTGACTAATTTTCCCCCGCTTTGACCACTCCTGCAAGTTGCGGCCCATTTTTTCGTCAACTACTTCATACCGTAATTCAACTTTACCTTTGGCAATAAACGATTGGAACATACTACCAAATGACATTGTTACCATAACTGACACACATAAATCTGCCGCCTCTGTAACCACTTTCATTTCTGCTTTATCCGAGTAGTTTCCCTCTTCTATTGTGTTAAAACTGCGTGCTGAAGAATTCGATTAAGAAAAATAATAACAAATGTACCACTCTCTTGTGTAATGCCCGTAAGGGCCTTCAAGAATAATAAATGATGATGATGATGATGACATGCACTAGTGGTGTATACTCCTGTATCGGAGTTGAATAGAATCATAGCATTGCGATTCTATTTTATTTTTGGCTTCCGTTACTCGCAAACAAAGCATTCTATTGTCACTGAAGTCGACGCAAATTACGCAATGCAGAAGTATCTTCGGAAGTAATTGAATTACATTTAGAAGTATTTGTACTCTATGCTCGAGGTATTTTACGGGGAAAGTGTTTCAAGTATAACTATAATTACTTTATGATACTGGTATTTAGTTGCTTAAACGGCAACTCCGGCCAAAACTCGAAATGAAATAAATTACTGGTATCGCTGTAGTGACACAAAATACGACCCCAGCCAAAATATTACGTCCGGGGACGCCGCATTCTCAACTAATGCCGATAATAAAAATGCGACCCGCCGCGAGCCGCTGCTCTTTAGCGGGCGGCCGGCGGGTTGCCGATCGCTAAAGCAACATTGGGCCGTGACGTCAGTATCGTTCTCTTTTTGTTCCCTCCGGTTCGGGCATTGCGCGAGTGCGCTTCTTTGAGCCGCTACCACCGCTGCTTCGGCTTGTTTTTCGGGTGTTTAGCCGTAGCTTTTATCTGTAGTGCGTGTAGCTTCGGTATAGCCTTTTGTTTATTTGCTTGTGAGGACTCCAAGACTCGTTTTAGCGAGCAACTTGGTGCGCCCAAGACTGTGCAGCTGTTCCTCGAAATATGCCGAATACAACTTGTAGCGCTGTGGGCTACTCAAACAACCCGCGGCGCAACTCGGAGGTGCTTTTTCACAAGTTTCCGACGGACCGGAAATCGGAGAAGGTGTGGCTGAACGCTGTTCGACGAGTAGACTTTAGACTTCGGCTTTTACGCGCCCGAGGAAAAAAGAACGAAAAATCAGACTTGTACTATCGCGGACAATATGAGCTGAAACAGCGCTCCGGCCGGCGGAGCGTACTACCTGCGCCGCCTGTCGCCTTGCTCCGCACACACGGCGCACCCTGAGGCCGAGATAAATTATCACTTGCGATAGCTACCCCACTGCGCTCTTCCGGCCGTCTGCAAGCGAGACGGCGGGTGCGACAGCGGGCAGGTGTGTGGTAGGGCGGCAAGGGGGAAGGGGGGGGGTACGAAAGATTACACTTGTCGTCCCTCTTTTGGAATTGATTTACTTTACTCTATCGCGTAGAATCACGTATACAAAACGCTGACTGGTGAAGAAAAAGTATTTCAGTATCTTAAATTGCAGCTGCATAATCGTTTTTGAAAATCACATCAAAATACGTTGCAGGTTGTTTTTGTTTGATTAAGTGCATGCACAAAGTAGGACATCATAAGATATAGACCAAAATCTGTATACCGGATTTAGTCCAGCTCCAAGGAATTTACTTTTTTTTCCTTTTCCTTGATCACAGCTGTTTAAAAAAACGGTAACCATACATGTTACTGAGAAGGTTTTGTAACCTTCATTGGTATGAAAAGGTTCAAAAATATAATTTCTTTATTACTGGGCCCACGTGTTTGTTTCAAACAAAACAAGTTGCTAACAAGACACCAGCGTTTTATTTACAAATTTATAGTCTTAATAAAGTGGGACAAACAGTCATATATTTGTCAGGAGAAGGAGCTTGAAACTTGATCAAAAGAATATTCGCAGAGGACAATGTCAGACACAAAAGATTAATAGTCGGCGTGGAAGTTCAACTCCACTATACAAGAAGATCGGGATCAAGGAGGCACCACACAAAACTATGTGCTGGTTAACGGCGTCAAACAGTGTGTCGCAACCGTAGCATCAAGCTTTGTTCCAGTCGGCAGAAGTCCGGTTCAGGGGGTCCTGAGGCGCAGTAAAACTTACAAAAGAATACCACGTCGATTCTCCCCTGACCCGCGACCACGGCTCTCATCTCATATGGAAAGAAATTATAGAGAGCGGCCACGAAGGCTGGCTCGGCCCGAAACCACTCCCATTCACCTCTCATTGCTTTCCACAATTTGTGTGCAGTGGCGCGGTGGAGGGGACGCCGTGACATGGCTACTTTGATGCGCCTCGAAACGTGTTCGATGATATTCAGATCGGCTCCTTTTGGGGGCCAAGGCAGCTTCGTCAGGCAGCGCTCCTCAACGAGATACGAGCGTGACAACGCATTTTCCACTTCGGCGCTTTCTTGAGATGCACTGAAATGCATGTTAGCTGAAAAACGTGAACATTGGGCTACACGGCACACGCACCGTGATGGTGGTTCCGTCGGCCAATATTTTCGCTGGCAGACGGCCGGAAGACTGCAGCGGCGCAGTGAGCGCAAATGAGAATTTATCTCGGCCTCAGGGTGCACCGTGTTTACGGAGCGATGCGACAGGCGGCGCAGGTAGTACCGTGAACAGGCCGGAGCGCTGTTTCAGCTCATATTGTCCGCGATAGTACAGCCCAGCACACGTGTGTTCGGGCGCCGCGGCCCACGCCGGAGAGCCTCGAAGCTTCGTGTCTGGCACTGACCCGCAGCGCGAAAGCGAGAGGGCCCTCAGTACTGTACGTCACTGGCAGCGCGGCGTAGAGCAACGCCGCTCCATCCACGGAGCCCCGATGGCAATTTAGGCCTAGTGACGAGTATGGAAGACCACACGCACGGCGACAGCCGCCGAGTATGGCACCGAACGAGTTCACTCGTTTTCCAGTCGCTAGCCTTTGGATATACAAGCGACGAGTACGGCATAGCGCACGCACGGCGGTGGCCACCAAGTGCGGCAAAGAACGAGTTCTTGGGTTTTCCAGCCGCTAGCTTTTGGGTACACGCATTAACTCTTGCTATATATGCTGGATATCTGCCACGTATACAGAATTAAAACAAAATCAGCTTACCCCACATTTTTAGACGACGGCTAGCGCAACAGAGTTAGGTGCCGCTCGGCCTGCGTACTCGTTGAACGAGAATGATCCTGTCGTGACGGTCACATAGCGGCTGATTTCCAGTGTTGCCGGGTCCTCGAGCGGCTAGTTTCGGTTTTTTGGCCGCGCCCCAAACAAAACTTTGAGGCGTCGATATCTTTAGAACTACGCACAATGAGGAGAAAAAAATCACACCTTGCAATTCGGGAGGCTGACTGCGCTAAACAC
Organism: Ixodes ricinus; assembly: GCA_037355805.1. NCBI lineage: Eukaryota > Metazoa > Arthropoda > Arachnida > Ixodida > Ixodidae > Ixodes > Ixodes ricinus. Next base: position 55,417 of record JAZHYW010029384.1, read on the forward strand.
AGTAATAATCCCAAAATCGAATGCATGAACCGGAGTTGCCTTTCAAATACGTATGTCCAGTATCTTGTTCAATACTGCTAATACGTGATACAAACGACTGGAGACACTGCGAGGTGTTTTTTTTTCTTGTGCGGCGACCCTGCCATATTGGTAGTACAGACACTGTCTGCATGCATGCTCGAAATATACATGTGTTTTATGTGCAAGCACGTTTTTTACATGCCTGAAGTGTGCCTATGCAGATAATTCTGCCACACATGTCCGGAGCGAACAGCGCGTCTTTTGTATGACGTCCCCGCAGTGTGGGACACGAGAGCGGATAGGGATGGCGCATTAGTTAAACTAGCGTTTGAACAAGAAGCTACGGAGCTTGAGGTCTCTCTTCGGCAGAGCTACGTGGGGATTTCGAGGAAAAACCACGGTGTTGCACGTGCATAGATAACAAGGGCCCGGTTCGTAGCAAGCTTCCTCAAAACCCATGAGACAAACCTTCCTATTGAGATACCGTGTTGGAAACCCGTGCCGACGCCAGAGCATGACCACCGTGCATTGTTAACCGTAACGGCTTACGAGTAACGGCGTTACCGGTAACGTGTTGCCTTTTCCAGTAACGTGGTAGAGTTCTTGTTATATTTTGAAACAAGTAACTGGTAACGTAGTTAAGTTACTTGTTACACCTCCTTCCCAAGACCTTAAAAAAGTACACTTAAATATTTTCTTGCTTCTATACTTTCTTTAACCTTAAAGGTGCCCTTAGGAGGTTTCTGGGATCGCCTGAATATGGCGATAACTTACTGTGCTGGCTCTATGCAACCTAGAAATTTCGAAATCATGACGATACGCGGCCGATTTCCCCATTAAGAAACAAGGACCACTGTCAACCAATAGCGAGCGATGGATCCTCATGCCTCCGACCGGTTTAACCGCGGAGTGATATCTCTAACGCGCTCGGCTCGTTGCCCATACAGCCCGGACTACGATTCAACCAAGTGAGCGCGCGCTCGAGACCTGACGACCGGACACGTCTCTCCTGTGGGAAAAAGAAACGTAACAAAAGAAACATTTTGCGTTGCTCTCGATACGAATATTGCAGTATAATGTCCCCTGCCCGCGAAAAATAACATCCTCCGAATACTCTTATTTGCTTTTTCATCAGCAAAAGCCTACGCATTTCGCAATAACAGCGTTTGCAATCTCAACGGAATGTCGCGTTTTCATTGGGCACATGTGGTCCCGACTGCCGGAACAATGCTCCTCTCCCATCGCCAGAAATGACCTCGATATGTTATATCTTTGATTGCTTTTTTTTTTAACGGGGAAATCGGCCGCGCATTGTTATGATTTATGAATTTTTAGGATTCTTAGAGCCCGCAGAGTGAGTTATCTCCATATTTAGGCGATCTAGGCGATAGGGGAGGATTTAGGCGATAGGGAGGGTAAACTCCTCCTCCCACCTCCTCAACTCCTCATCCTACCAAATACTCCCTCTTCCTCCTCCCTCCTCCCCTTCCTCCTCCTCCCCCCTCCTTCCTCCTCCCCTTCCTTCCCCCCTCCTCCTCCCCTCCTCCTCTTCCCTCCTCCTCTACATCCTCTTCCTCATCCTCCCTCTCCCTACCCCTCCCTACCCTCCTCCCTCCCCTCCTCCTCCCTCCTCCCCTTCCTCCTCCCCCTCCTCCTCCCTCCTCCTTTCCGCGCGGTGCATTATATGGGATATTTCCCATGATGCACCGCGCGGGCTCCGCCGACGGCGACGGCGACGCCGCTCAAGCCGGAAACGGGCGCCTAAGAGCTGCGCTCTAAAAAAACTCTGGTTTTAGTTTTGAATGCTTTTATTTGGAATACTGAAATATGCACATCACAAAGAAATATGTGCACTAAAAGGGTTTTAATTCGCTCGTCAAATAGATTGTGTAAATGTCGTTTTTGTAATGTGAGCATGTCGTCCATTTCTCGCCATTGACTTCTGCGACAACGCAGTTGACGTAAAATCTGTCTCACACACTTGCGTGTGGTTGCAAAAAGAGTGCGTTGTGCAGTCTTGTGATCGCTAGAGACGAGAGAATACACTGGCGCCACCTATTAGATAGCCGTGGAGCACTCGAAGATATCCGAATATTTGCTTATTATTTCGCTCATAGTTATTTCACCACGGCTCGAAAACGATTTCGACAATATTATTAACCACTATTCCTCGTAGATAGTATGTACATTCAATCTCGCGAATACTGCGAATCCTTCGCTCTGGAGAAACACAGCTCGAGGGCCACCTCATTGATCACGACAGCGCGCCAGTAAGAGTCCTAAAAAGTCGAGTTTCAAGAGAAAAAAAGAGGAAGCAATTCAAGCAACAAAGAGCGTTTGCAGATTAATGGCTGACGCCTCCGGTGCCAATTGGTTCCAAGTGCGCATGCGTGGCGTTGTCGCGTGGCGTGGGAAAGCTGGAGGAGGCGCCTAAACGCTCGCAGCCGATCAACGCTTGCGTCACCTCGTCGCAACACGTATTGGTAACGCGATCCACAAGCCATGTGACAACGATTCAGCAATTGGAAGCATTCTGAAACCTGGAGAGGCTCTGTTTTCTAGCCCTTTGTGGTTACAAAAGCGAGTCACCTACACCACCTAAGACAAAGGGCTTGTTAACAGATGCCCGAACCGTACCAAGCGGAAAACACACTGATGCATGGCGAGAGTACGGGGCAAAGCAGCAGACGCGTCGGCGGCAACGCTGACGCAATTTATGTGGTGCTGCGTGTTTGCACCAGTGATGACGTTTGCATGTGGTTTGGGGGGCGGGGGGGGGGGGACTTGTTTTCCAGCTGATATTGTCGTAGTGCTGTCGATCGGAGGAACCAAACGGCAGTGTACGAAGCATGCCTTCGGATTACCATGTCACATCTGGTTGATGAAGCCCCGTCTGTCTTGTCAGGATGCTCATATGGTTGCCGCGTGTGCAAGGAGAACCCCATCACCACCCTATCGATGATGATATCCCACCGAACTGGACTATCGGACCCCAAAGTCCTTGCTCACGAAATGGGACACCTGTGAGTATTTCACCCTATCGTTGATCGAATGCTTCGAATTTAACGGCGCAGTGGCTGCCAGGAACATGAACTATTGCAGGAATTAAGAACTTTCTCTTGTGTCAGTCTCGTAGAGGGTGGTTTCTCGTGACGTACTTCCAGATCGAAATCTCACCAGGCGCCATGTTGATAAATTTTCGCTCTCTGTTGCTTTATTAGTGGTTTTCACACTCGCTCGAGTTTGCTTTGTGCCGTGACCAGCTGTCCTAGCCAGAGTGGTCGGGAACATAAAAGAACGTCGGTTGGAACTTGATGTTCCTACATACCGGCCTTTCCAGTTAAAACGAGCTGGTGCTCGAAAAGTCGGCTCGTCGGCAGGCAAAAGAGTCCCAAAAAACACTGCCAAGCAATACCTAAAAAAAAAAAAGATGCACGAAATAAGCCTAGTTTGTGCGTCCTAAATACCTGGCCTATCGTACTTAGTAATGTAGTCGACGGAGCACCTCGCTATGCTTGTGCCTTTGACCATCACAAAAAATGACGCCAACAACTGAGCGTCTGCATGCAAACTAATTGGGAAAGAGTGCCTAATGCGGCTCATCAACATGGCGGAACGCTGTTTACCGAGTCAAAAAGCGTTTCGTCGAACCGCCCATCTAACAAAGCGGAAACCAGAAACGCGGAATTTACCAAGTTGGCGCTGCAAAAGTTGCCAAATTTCGACCACTACACAAAACTTTGTTCAAAACTAACCAACAATGAAAAAGTACCTCGAACGTTGCTGCAGAAAAAGGTTTTGGTTTCCATAAATCTGACAAAGGTAAGCGTAAATTGAAGACGAGCGTAAAATTGGGGACACAATCAAAGGGTGAGGGTGGTGGCTTTCGCACACTAATTAGAGGCGTAAAAAAAGGCACAAATGGAGAGACATTTTAGGTTAGCCCGATTCTACACAGTGTCGGAGACTACCCCGGTGAAGAATTCTTTACTCACTTACACGGGTGCGCTTTGTTCTGTTGGGGCAGGGGGGGGGGGATTCATTACTTTTCCCTTCAATTCGGTGTTTTTCGGTATCAATTTCCAATGTCGGAGAAAGATAGGGATTTGACTTGAATGGGACACGGGCATGGGAATCCCGAAAATTACAGGTGACATCCGCGTGACCAAAGAAACTTGAAAAACGTTCCCGTACCGATAAAAAACAAAACGAGAGATAAGATGTGTAATTCCCAGGCAAGAACAAGCTTCGCAGACAGTTGATTGCGCACTGCGTTCCAGGTCAGCGCAAAATGAAGCCGTAGACAAAGATTTCCTTCACGAATAATGCTTGCATTTTTTCTTCATATTGATGAAAACAGCTCAAGTGTCTAATTTTCGAAGTTTATCGGTATGCATCGAAAGCCAAAAAAATCAGCAGAACCCATCCTTTGGGAATGATTATCTACGTTAATGCGAATAGCATCAAACGGTGCGGAGTTATGCGCGTTCGTCAGGTGGCCGGCACACTCTAGATACGCCAGCCCACTCTTGAGGCGATTCTAAATTTGTTGACACTTTCACAGCCCTGCGCACGATCTCCGCAGCCCAGCACGTGCGTTTGTGTCACTTAGGAAGGCGAGCAAAGCACGCGCCATACGCACAAACACTCAAAATGGTACCGACCAGACTTTCTGGCGTCTCAGCTAGTCTCAACCAACGGTACTCTAAACGGTTGTTTATATCTTTACCATAGGACGCGCTTTACAGCGCTGTCACAGCTACCGGTGCGCGCGCGTTCCATGCACGAGGGCTCATTCCGCTCTCGTGAGGCTGAGCACGGCCGCTACATCACCCTCTCCCGAGCGCGGGAGAGGGTGAGCTAGCGGCCGTGCTCAGCCTCACGAGAGCGGAATGAGCCCTCGTGCATGGAACGCGCGCGCACCGGCAGCTGTGACAGCGCTGTAAAGCGCGTCCTATGGTAAAGATATAAACAACCGTTTAGAGTGCGTTGAATGACTGCCTTCATAGCTCTGTGGTTAGCGCGTGTGCCTGCTGATCAAAGGGTCAACGGTTCGAATCCCAGCCGGCGCCGGTCTTTTTTATTTATTTATCGACCCGCGGCGTAAGAGGTTAGATAGCCAGATAGATAGATACATAGACGAAAAGTGCGTGAAGTAGCCAAAGAATGCTATTCGCATTAAAATGCTATTCGCATTAAAATCACCTAATTGAAGCATGCATTCATAGTCAGTTACCAAATGGATGGGCAAACTCAGAAAGACGGCAAACGCCGCGGTGTTGTTCTTTCGCCGCTGCGTAAATGGGCCCATCTGTTTGTGACATCAGCTCGGCTCTGATTTAGGGTAAAATAAAGTACAGACCTGCGCAGGTATAGGACCTCTGGAGCCACCGTCTGCTACCGGAGTGTCAAGGTTGTCTGATAGTCTTCGATGTAACTGCCAGCCTGGCAAAACATTTTTGTTTTGTTTTGCCAGCGTAGTTCAAACAAAACATTTTCCATTCACGGTGACCAGAACAAATTTTAGGGCATGGCTTCCTACGAGTGGAAACCAGCGTTTTCCGTGAGGTTTCGCTGCGTAAATTGCCATGCTATAAAGCGCCAAATTCTAATTTCTTCGAAAACTGCATGATCATTTGATCAGAGTGTGAACTGGTAACCATCGAATGATTCCTACTTGCCAATAAACGACAAAAGTGAAGACAGTTACAATAATTACCCGCCTCCCCCGTTTCAATGCTTACTGGTGTTTGGGTTTTGTTTCTTTTCTAGTAGCTTTATACTTGAACATAAGCTTGAGACATTTGAGGAAAAGGTGGTTCTGAGGACAGTTCTTTTGGATTCTATTTATACTTCCTTTCACTCTAAATCCGACTGCAGCCGACGCTTTGCGGAGCGCAATTTCGTCTTTTTTTGACAGAAGGGTTGCGATGATATCTGAATGCCGATCACTTATTTGCTGATCGAAAAAAGCTACTGGGTAGCCCTTGAGGAATCTAGCAGTGAGGTCTAACCAGTATCCTTCCAATCAAGAACCAATCAGAACTCGGCTTCGTTGTGACGTCACCGCAACCCCTGTTCAAGACGCAGACGAACTTGCGCTCTGCATAGTATCTGGTGGAGCCAATCAACCGGCGCCAAAAGTGCATGGTCATGCCGCTGGTCGTCTTTGTACGTTTGTGGTCGCCGGTGAGAACAATCACACAGAGTAAATGCGCATTGATCTCGTGATATTTGTTTTTCTGTACGTCACATAACAAACGTATGCAACTAACGTTTCAGGCTCGGAATAAATCACGAAGGAGAGTGTCCTGGGACCTACACACCGGGGAATGAAAAGCTCCGTTGCCAAAAGGAGGAATTCGGATACGTGTTGGGTTCCGGCAAACCACCGCACCATTCCTCGCGTTGTCTTCAAGACCAAGTGAGAGGCTGTCTGGTGTAAGACCACTTCGCTCATCTTATGTACCATGTTCTTTTTCTTTCTTTTTTTGTCTATAAGTCGTATTTACGAACAATTCGCACCGCTTTATAAATTTGTACGGCCCGCACTGCGACACTGTACTGAAGATCCCGCACGTGTCTATTATGATGGCGGTATATGAGTAATCGAAAGCAAGTTTCAAGATGCTAGTAAATATTTCGAACAGAAAATACAGTACCGCGGCAAATATCCACATTTAAGGTCCATTTTTATAGAAACAAAGTTTATGTAAGGTTATTTCAAATAAAGCAACGAAAATAATAGTACTAATTATAATATGACAGTGACTTATGCAGCTGAAAACACGGTATAATGTTTTTAATATTATCTGTAGATTGGTACTAGTGTCACTAACAACTTAAAGGATAGTACGGTAACATCTCGTCTTTCATAGAACAATATAAATAATTGCGCCCTTGCTTTTAGGAATATCAATTGCACACTATCCGAATTTAAAATTTTCCGCCACAGATGCGGTAATTTGATTTTAAACAGTGCCCAACTGTTTAGATTGCATCCGCAAAACACACACGGGGTCATTCCGTGCCAAATGAGACGCGGCAATTTTATCATGTCTGGGGTATGTACAAAAAATTGTTTGTAAAAAAACCCCTAAACTCTAAGAAAAATGCTTTTGTGTGAAAAAATGAATATTATTTTGGTGAAATCATTTTCTAAATTTCTAGAATATGCATAAAAACCATGTAGTTAAGAAAACATACTAACATAAAACCGGTTGCCTACTGCACAAATTTAGGCGGGCGCCTATTTACTTAATAAAATGACCTATCTTACACTAAGATGCGAACTTGACAGACGGAATTTTGATTCCAGACAGGACCTCCAAAATCTAGAGACTTTATGAATTTTTTTTCAGTTAACTTGGATTTTGGTGTTACCTACATTAATAGTTTCCCCTGTTCTTCTAGAACTAATAATTCAATTTCTTGTATTAAATTTTCAAAGCCTCGTTTTGTCACGTTCCAATTAAATTACAGAATTTCCGTTTTATTAAGAAAAGGCCACATTGAGAACCAGAAAAAGCAATATTGGCTGCGGTGCCCGGCACTTTCGAAATAACCAAAATTTAAAACCACCTCAGATGTTCAACATATTACAATCATTTTCTAATTTTTACCGGAAATTTCGAACTGAAAAAAAAAAAAACTCAACCTAATAACCAGTTAAAAAGTTATCGTGATTAAATCATTACTGAATCGATCGGATTGTATAATAGACGAATTTTCCAGCCGTACTCGTTTTCCATGCGAGCTGAGCCGAGTTCACGCCGAAGGCTAACGCAACCCTCGTGTCCATCACGTGATCAAAGCACGTGCCATAACAATTGCGGCCTCTGACAACTGGCTCAGGAGCTACTAGGTGGAGCTCACTGTTGAGAAGGGCGTATTGTAATGGCTGCGCATCTATAACGAGATGCTCGGCAGTCGAGCCTACGAGCGTTTTCTCGAACTGTCCACTGATATCGCGCTGAAGCTCACCTGTTAACATTTTGCTCAAACCAAAATCACCAGGCGAGTAAATCGTTCCCAATAAGAACGCTCGAAACTCACTGTTCTGAGTCAGATTGAGCGAACATACTACCTCATTGTTTTTATACTCATACAATCCTCCGACTAAATGGCCACAAACAAAACTTGGTTGTTTTCTATTTTTGTTTGTTTGCTGTTGTTGTTTTTGGAACGGAAGACGGTAGGGTAACAGTATATGCGGCACTTGAGGAGCAGAGTAACGGTGCGGTCTCAAATTTCGACCTCCAAGTATTGCGGAAAGCGGCCATCGCTCCCGCAGGAGACGCGACGGGCGCCACCATACGGCAAGCATACTGAAGCTTGACTTTGTCCCCTGGAACGTGGGGCCAAATGATCAAACTGCCCAAATTTAACTAGACTTTCTTCTCCGATGATCGCTGGAAAGCACTCGTTTTATGCAAGTATGCCTCGAAGGGCGCGCTTTACCCAATCTCCTCTCATTTTGGAGAGATGTTACTCTTGCGCACTAACCAACTAAATTTTCTTTTTGAGGCAAGCGAAGGAGGGGTGCTTTGACCTGACGGGGGGCCAGAAAAACTTCTAAGAGAAAATAAAGCCCATCAGATGTCAATGAAATCAGGATTTGGATTGTTCAGATTATTTATTTCGTGTAACAGAGTTTCACGTTTCATACTAGAACACTTCAATGCCTCATTTCATCTTTTTTGGGAAGGGTGTATACACGGCGTTCTATTTTGTTCAAACAATACACATATATACAGGGTGTTTTTCTTTAAGATTTACAGATTTGTTTAAAAAAAGCCGTGAAAGTTACACTTAAGCGGTTTGTGCACATGAGTTTTAAGGCCAGTGGGACATTATGTGGGTGTCTAATCTTTGTGATAAGTTGGCTGTTAATTAATATTCATTTATTAACTTTTTGATAAGTGAAAATAGACATATGGTTCCAATTCGAAACTTATTGAGCGTCATCGAAAACCACTAAATCAACTCTTCTTAGAACGACTTGAAGCTCGCAGGAAACTCGGGGGCGCGCCAAGGTTACCACTCGTGAAACAGGCGCAAGGCTAGCGGTTGCAGAACGCGATGATAATCTTATCATCACTGAGAGAAAGGTCGCTGGTTCGACGCCAGCCGATGGACACGAGCGAAAATTCCTTTCGAAGGAATATTAAAATTCCAAGATGTCACGTAAACGTTTTAGTAAATTTCGTGTCGCCGGGTTTCGTACCTTTCGCGTCCCTGACATGGTTTCGCCCAATTACTTTAAAGCTGGACTCAACGATGAGACATATAAGAATATTACTTTAATAATATGCCCGGCAAATCCTTCGCCCTCATGTGGTGCCCATATATGGAATAAAGGTTTAATAAATAATTTCGACGAAGGCGTTTTTCTCGTGCCATTAAAGTTGACTCGTGCCTTCATAATAGATTCCGAGGATTAGGAAGCACAATTATAAACGCGGCAAGCATAAACAAAAACTTCGCGTCAAACACATTCACACATGTAACTTGTACATGCATCTACAAGGTGTTTTTGAGCGCTATTTGGTCCTCAACAAAATTTTGTAGATTAACTGATGAACCTACACAAGAAGATTCGAAGCAATGGAAACGTAAATTTTATTACTTACACGAAGTCGGCGGTAAGGTCGACGAGACTGTTCGCTCAGATGGCTTCGGTTTGTTACAAACAGCTAGGGTAACCTGGAAAGAAGGTTGAGAATAACGAATCTTCTCTGACATGGCATTACAGGTGAACTAAATGAGTCACGGTCACAACTTCACGATGAATTGCTTGAATTTTGCAGAAATAAACTTGGCATGACCGTAGCGGCGAACGACATTCAACGCGCGCAAAGAGTAGGCTGCCCAAAACCAGAAAGGCAAATGCCAATAATCGTTAATTTTTTAAGTTCTCATCTTTCATAAGTAAACATGATGTGTATACTATCCAAAGGATTTAAGCTAAAACAAAGTGGTTTTTCAGTTGAAGATTTTTTAGGTTATATTAGATACGGACGTAAACAAATTTTATAATATAAAAGTCATTTCAAAAGTCGTTTAAGTTGCGGTTTATTTAGCATCGGAAATAAGATTTACTGTTACGATGATGCCGAAAGTTTCGAAAAAAGAAAACGTCCTTAACAATCACTGTATCAAGCTGGACGCGGGGTAAGAACAGCGCGGAGAAGATACAGTCGCGATTGTTATCTGCCGTAGTGTGAGAAATAAAGCGGATGACTTTGCCCATCTCATTACTTTAACTAAATACAATCTTGTCATAGGCTCAAAATCCTGGCTTAAGTGCCTTTGGACAACGCTGAAGTGGTTTCCTCGAATTACTTTAAACAACCTTATTTTCGCGCGGACCTAAATTTCGCGGACTTCTCGAACCGCCTACAATTCGCGACAATAGGTCTCGCGAACAATTCCGGTGAAATGTAAACGCGTTGGAGTCTACATTGAGATCCAATCACTGTCGCGAAAATTAGAACCCGCGAATTACTCCAAAACGTCAGCATTGGCCTAAATCGCGAAATATTGAGCCCACGAAAAACAAGTCGTTTACAGTATGTTACTAAAGGAAATTTTGAAATCTGCATGGTGGTGGAGTGTTTGTGCTAGTTCACGACAGTCTGCAACATTTCGCAGTCTAGCTTAGTTGCTTGTATTGTGAATCAGTATTGCGTAAGATTTCCTCACAGATGAGGCAATTTATTGCTGTGGGCTCTTTTTGTAGACCACCTTATTCTTGTAAAAATGCAATGTTTTTTTGTATTTGTTAAGCATAGCCATTTTTCACCTAGTGCACGGTGGAGACCAATCTTCCAGATGTGAAGTGAACGGATTGCCAACCCGTTACAGAAAAACATCTAGCATATGTAAACTGTTATCTAATTTTGTTTCAAGCTGAGATCTATATTAGTAGGTATTATTCCCGTCTAGAATACGCGAACCGATGGCAAGTACGCTAGACCTTTTCGCTAACAGCCGCGACCTGATATCGTCAGTGTCTGGCATTCCGGGGTTTAACGACCATACGGTTGTAGTTCGATGCGTAACCAACATATACGAAACCAGGGACGGATGCACCCAGTATTTTTTATTTATTTTTACAACTGAGGAAATTATAAATACGTTTTGAGTAATCTCGAAATAGGTTTGAGATCTCACCTACGAATGTAATATTGAAACCATCTGGAATACTTTTTAGAAATGAGATCAACTTTTTGGTTGATGCATTCCATCCTTTCAAGAGTGTTGGTTCCAAGTGGCGTAAAGACAAGCCATAGATAAATAGTAAATTACTTTCTTTGCTAAAAAAAACGTTCGTACCTGAAATATAGTAGACTTAAAAACAACGAGCTCTTCACAAATTAAAACGTTTAAGCAATGAATATAAAATAAATCTGAAGGATCTCAAACAAAACTTCTCTCGTCTTTGAACGAGTAACTTAAGGGGATCTATATAAAACTTTAGAAATGTGTAAAAAAATATCTCACTTGGTATTCCTCCTATTATCGACTGCAGTCAACTTGTTGTACAAGAAAAAAAATGATAGTTTTTAATTACTACTTTTATTTGTTTTGTTTTTTCCATCTTCATTTTCCACTAAACACTTACATCCTCATAAGTCTTGCAAGAAAAATCAGAAGATATGGATTTTTTTACAATGGTGTACTGAACGGTGTATTCACAAAATGTTATAGCAATGTAATGTACCTGTTTAGAGGTTTTGTTTAAAAAAGTTGCTTTTTAGTGGGAGGCGTCCAGCGAGTAAGTATAGTACGCAAGTGGACGCGGGCTCAATCCGCGGTGGGCCTACTTTTTTTTTCTTTTTTTCTCGAACACTTTCTTTTGTCGAGGCATTTGGCGATATTTACGACATTTCTTTTTGCGATGATGTTGTCGCCGGAACTTCGCAGAACTAAATGGTATGAAACTCCCTTTCCGGAAGTGCGATCGGGGACAGCGGGGCTTGGGTTGCCGGCTGGACGCCGCGAAGCGGCGTGTACTGGTTAAGTTTTGTAATTAGCAGCCAATACTGTCGCCGCGAAGGTGCGTGAACGCAGGTGGGGGGCTGGCTTAACACACTCCCCAGTGATACACGTGCCGTTTGAGAAGACTGACCTGAGCGGCATGAGCACTCCACGGAGTGCGTATAGCCATTTCGTCCGAAATGCACTCCGGAGTGCGTATATCTTTACTCTTTCCAAGAAACGTGTCGCAAGCTACCATGAGCCTCGAGACCCGGAATATTTCAGCAGCCGTTCGTGTGTGCAGCGCTTGCATAATGTTGATTAAGCTGGTGGCCTGGCTGTAGGGTACCTGGAGTGAAAGCAAATCGACCCACGTTATTGAACCGAATTTATCTAGGACAAATTCTCATACCGACGTTTCAATATTTTATTTGTATCGCTTTCCCGAAGCACTAGCGATTGCTGAAACCAGTGACGTAAGCGGCATAGTTTGTCGCATACTTTCCCTGCTACCGCTACGATTTGGGATTATCTTTTTTTATAGTGACTCCTACTCTATCATGCACCACGTGCTAGTATGTTTTACGAAGGAATTAAAAACAATGAATTGAGGGCACATCTAATGCTCTTCCTGACAATGTTCGTCGATGAATCAGTTGACAAGCTCCACGGAAAGGCGACATTCAGAAGACGGTGTTTTCCGTTGCCTTCAACATTGCCAGATCCAAATGAGTTCCAGAGGCTTCCTAGAACTAGGCGCCATTTTGGTGCGCGTCCTCTCGGTGGCGTTCATTGCGCTATCAGCGCCCTCTGTGCGCAAAGCAGCGGAACCGATGGAACGTGGGATGCGCATTGCCTGTGGTGGAAAGTGAATCTATTGTTGGTGTTATATTCGGGCTGGGTTTACATATACATGGGCCCTTTCTCTTACGTTACGTTACGTTATCGAGAGATGACGGCATGCTAACGCGACAAGCCACCGGAACGTGCGTATTTTATAGTAAGGCTTGCTACCACGCTGGAGAAACTAGGGATCCCGGTGTTGAAAGCCCCCTGCCGCTGGATATGAATGTGCATCGTCCCGGCGTGCGGTCGTGTATCACTACTGCGTGGTGCACATTAAAGACCCAGCCAGCGGTTGTACCGCGCTGGCTAAATTGCTCATCTACAGCTAAGACACCACCCCTCACTAAGGCAGACTAACTTCCGGTTGTATAACACATACACACCAACATTTTTTGTCTGCCAGTTTGGGGAGATTGCCTGGTACGCGACATCCAAGGCACGAATGATTCGCAGACATTTACGTAACGTAAGAAAGCGGTGCTGTGTGAACCAGCTCTTTAAACGCGAAGTTTGCTGCCAGCGATTGCGCAAAAATTAAGAGGACATCTAAGCACTTCTTATGAGTTGCGGAGTGAAAGCATGAATGTCCAATTGAACGCCGCGGGGTGCTCTGTGGAGGTTTGCGGCCGCCAACGATGTAGATGCCTGAGGTGGCGCCATGTTGCTCGGCACCCAGAGGACCAGAATCGGCCTGCGCGTGACACCTTGTGCCTTTTACCGGCGTGTGGGACCGCAGCGCCATGGAGTGGCGTTCCTTGAAACTAGGGCGCGCGCCAGAGAAGGAAAGTTTAGTCTCCGTTTCGCTGCTACAGACTGCAGTCTTCGCTACATGGGAGGGAGTTTTAGGTGCCGTTTGGCACAGCTTCAAGAGCTAATAACGCCGTGTTCGCTCCATGGGACAGTTATTGGTTTTAATTGAAGGAATACTACAACGAAATTTCCGCGCTAATTTTTGGTCAATACCTGTTCAAAGGAGCAGTATCACATCGATAACTGCAATATCTTGTTAGAAAAGACACGAAAAAAAGTTTGAACCAACCTAAACGATAAGTAAAGAGCACCTGGTGGATGTCGCTAAAGCCTTGTTTGTAATGCCCGTCCAAGAACCTTGACAGGTAGTGACGATAACTGTCTCACCTAGAACTAGACATGCGTTGAGCGTGATGTCATCCGGACAGCTCTTTGATCAGCACAAGAGAAGAGGGCAGGCAGGAACTCCTCACTCAACGGGACTCTCTTTGTGGTCCCAGACGTCGCCATTCTCCCACTACAAGATTATAGAAGATTAGCCCGTCAATCAAAATGCATTCAAAAGCAGCTTTGATGCTAGTTGCGGTGGCCCGACCGCTGGCGGGCTTCTCCGCTTAGGTGGGTGGAACGGCTTGCCTCGCCGCAGCTTTGCTCACCCCCGACACAAACTACGTCACGGTTGCGCCAGATGTGACGTGTCTCTCCGGCTGGCTGCCTCTCCGAGCGCTTGCCAGAGTGGGCCGTTAAGACGGTAAATACAGCGATCAGGCTCAAAATACAAACGTGCAATAACCACATAGATGGCGGCGTCAACAACAATATCGGGGAAAAGAGCGCCGATATTCTAAGCGCAGCTCATTTGGTTTGGCTAACAGGCTAAACCAAGTATGGTGGGGATCGTTGGCCGAGTTTGTTGTGGCACCGCAGATCAGAGCATGTGGAAAAATTGGCTAGTGCGCGATCCGTTCAAAGAACGGAGCTGACGCTGCAGAACCTGTATGGACTAAAGCCCCCAATGTGTTTGCGTTGGTCTTTCAAGTAACGTCAGAAGGTTGCCAGTGCACGAGGCCTGTGTCTGGAGCGGCCTTGGAGGCACATAGCGCTGCAACGCTAAATTGACTGGCCCTTGAAAGCGAATGGCGGCGGAGCACCTGCTCGTGGCACGTGTCTTGCGTGTTTCTACAACAATGGTTGGCGGTACCTGTAAAAAAGAAAGAACGCTTTTATCCAGGGGCTTTATCAGGGACCCCGAGTTCTGTCGCCCCTCGGCATCCTACCGTCGCGCGATCGTGTATCACATATTCTGCGTGATTCACGTTAAATATGCCGAGCTACCAGGTTGTACTGCACTTTTTATCATCTAGAACGGGTAACAATTGTCGCTCTACGAAACCTGCTCCCCCTGCAAAACAGCTATACTTCGTCTTACCTTAGCATGGACTATTGTTAGCCGCGCGTTAAAATCGCGAGCTAGTCGCTTTGGATGAAGCCGTGGCGGCTGCACGAGCACTGGTGCAGCAAATGCTCTAGTCAAGGCTGTCAAGGCTGGCCGCCCGCGCTAGCACAGCCTTGCGGTTAGTCCATGGTAGGGTGAGACGAAGTATAGTGGACTCACCCCACCCCCGCACACTTCTCTGGCAGCCGACCCAACCAGCCTCGGCTCCGGTCTCCTCAAACGATCGCGGCCGTCCCCCACTTAGTTCGCCTGAGGCGCACGCTGCTGCTGCTCCTCCTCCTCTCGACTCTTCCGAGAGGGATGCGACACCAGCGCGGTGCATATGCGGTCACTCGGGTAATTCCGCGGAGGTGCTGAATGACTTCCACCAAAGTGTGTAGCGACGAAATGATCCTTCATCACACCTTCACTCCACTGGTTAAAGAACTGCTCTCAGGTCTGCTCGAGGCTAATCCACAAATGAAGGAAACATCTGACGAAAACCGAACCCCACAGGAAAATACTAATACTGCCCGAGAACTATCAGACACTCAATCATCACAGTCGAACTTCCGAGGGACAGAGGAGTTCCCGCTCCTGCCTTCTCGGCGGGAGACGTCTACAACCGTCGATACCGAAGACTTTGGTGCCGTCTGTGCGGAAAAATATCAACCGCGATCGACCGCCTGCATACACCACCATCCGCCGTCCCCAACACAACTGGATGAAACGCTTCATGTGCGGCTATCCAGGCGGAAATCAGGGCAGCCCTGACGGCCCTCGTCCCAAGAATCGTGACTGAGCTCAAATCCATGATCATCACCACCATCTCAGGGCTCCACGCCTCAACCCAGGATACAGAATGATGAACCACACGAACAACATCGCAACATTTCCGGAGGCCCTCGGTGAGCGCGCCATGGATCCTACAGTGGAACTGTCGTGTGCTTTCCAACAAAAAGAAGTGAACTCACTCATCGTTTTCAGACACAAGGTAGACCCATAGCCATGCTTCTCCGCAACGCCCGCCGCCCGGGAAGGAGAAAGAGAAAGAAAACCCCCCTCTGAACCCTCAAAACCAACAGGAATGGCCCGCCCTGCAGGAACGCGGCCGTTTCAGGACCAGGGACCCGATAAAGAAAAGAGCCCAAACGAGGTCCCAGCCGAGGCAGAAGAGATCCCCATTGACCAATCGACAACGAACCCCATCCAAGCCCCGGCCCAAGGCCAACCACAAGGGGTGGGACACCCTCCCGACGACATCACAGACGACCGCCGGTAACGACAAATCGGTAAGCTTCGATGATGGGGCCTCCACACCTCCACCTCGTTCCAAACCCCTCCAACCGTCCCCAAAGAACTAGCAGATAAGCTAGCCAACATCAGATCCGAAATGGCCATCCCTAGGCAAGAAAATAATGCCTTAAGACAGCAACTCCACAGGATCCGCAGTCAAAACGCGGCAATCTCACAACCAAATTTCCCCGCCGAAGAGGCCGCCTCGCCCCCCCCCCCCCCCCCCCCCAAGAAAAAAGTGATTGCGGTAACCACCGTACAAATCCCAACCCCGCAGCAGAATCCCTTCAGCAACAAGAACTGGACCGTAAAATAATCGCAATCGGGAGAGGAACACCGCACTCCACGAAAACATGACCACCATGCAAAACAGCATGGGAACCTTCCAATCAGAAAAGAACACCTACAGATCAGAACTACACACCTTTATGCAAGGAATATTGAACAGGCTAGATATCGCTACCAATCGCATACCCCAACCCGAAACACATAATGCCCCACAAGAACAACAATAAGAGCAACTCCAACAAGGTCTGTCAGTGGAATTGCCAAGGATATCAAAATTAAAGACATAATTTACAGATGTATCTCCAAAACCTAGATGCCCCCCCCCCCCGGAAATTATAGCTCTACAGGAGACAAACACAGTTGACAAATTGCCCGGCTATGATGCCTTTCAAAGTGCGACCGACCACAAAACGGCGGTTCTCAGTACACAGAAATATACCGTCCTATAGGAGCCAGTTTGACAGCGTCAGTATCCCCCACAATCTAATTACTGTCCTCCCACGCAAAAAAGGAGCGAACAGACTATATCTTCTAAACATCTACAGCACTCCTAAATCCAGGGCATATCGATTCACCGCTTACTCGCTCACAAGGAGGGGAGTGAGGCCTCCACGCGCTGCTGATAGTAGGAGATTTTAGCGCTCTTCACACGGCCTGGGGATACCCAACCTGCGAGCCAAAGGGCAGAGACCTCTGGGAACAAATCGAGACCCACCATTTCCCACTAGAAACAGGCATCAATACCCTTACACGCCTCGGCAACAGCGCCCAACGCGACAGCACCCCGGATCTCACTCTATCCCTACACACCAATAGGGTGAGAGGGATGGTTACCGACCAAACGCTGGGCAGCGACCACCTCATAATCGAGACAGAGATGGTACCCAAAAACAAACTCACTCAAACGCTCAGACAGAAAACCCTGACCGACTGGGATAAGCTAAGAGCCCTCCGGGAATCCAACATTAAACATGCGGACGAGTGCGAAAGCCCAGAATGCATTACGGATATCAAGAGATGGACACAAGAACTCCTCGCAGACATAAAAACAGTTACGAAAGACCTAGACCCCCACATCCCGTCCGACGCGGTAGACTCCCGTCTCAGCCACCTTTGGCAGGCATACCAGGGGATCCTAAAACGATGGCGAAGAAACAAGAGTAACCGCAAACTGTGGCTTAAGCTGGCCCGGCTGGAGACGGAGATCGGCGCGCACGCGACCACGCTCGCGCGACCAGTGGGGCCAGATTTGCGACCAGATGCAAGGAAACCTCGGAATGAAGAAGACATGGCAGCTATTAAGACACCTCCCTGACCCAGATGAGGACAATACAGAACAGAAACACCTGATGACCAAAATCCTCCAAACATCATTCAGGCTCAAACGACGAACTCACAGCACAAATACGAAACACGTACCTTCCGATAGGACCCCAGATCCCACTACTCCCCTACACGGGACAAACCTGCAGTGAATAGGACAGGGACATAACGGAAGCCGAGGTCCGACTCGCCATGGGTAAACTCAGGTCCAGCTCGGCCCCGGGTCCCGACCAGATCTCAAACCTGGCGCTACGAAACCTCGACGAATTCTCCGTCACAGCAATCACAGATTTCTTGAACAGATGCTGGAGAACGGGAGAACTACCGGGATCGTGGAAACATGCCAAAGTAATCCTCAACCCCAAGACAAACAAGCCGCTCGCGATCGAACACCTCCGCCCCATCTCCCTCATGTCGTGCTTAGATAAATTCATGGAACATGTCATCCTAGCCCGACTCACGACATACATGAACGACACGGAACAATTCCTTCGCACTATGATCGGTTTCAGAACCGGTCTTTCAACGCAAGACATAATTCTACAACTCCTCAGAACAAATCATCAAACCACCCAGCGGCCTAAACACGGCAGCGATTTTGACCCTCGACCTGACTAAAGCCTTTGACAACGTCGCGCACGAGGCCATAATGTCGGGCCTAAGGTCGGTCAACCCGGGCGAGAAAACCCACAGTTACATTAGAAACTTCTTATCAAACCGAACAGCCGCCATACATCTAGACAATCTCGTCTCAGATACGTTCATACAAGGCAGTCAAGGCACTCCGCAAGGAGCCGTCCTCTCGCCTTTACTCTTCAACCTGGCAGTCATAGACATCCCCAAGAAACTTGAGCAGATCCCACACCTCCACCACAGCGTCTATGCAGACGACATCACCCTCTGAACTAACCAGGAGAATGACCGCCACATAGAAGAAACGCTGCAGGGAGGCATAGAGGCGGTGGTGGAGGAGGTGAGGAGAGCGGGCCTGGCCTGCTCTCCAGCTAAGTCTGAACTACTCGTCATTCCACCGAATCAGAAAAAACAACGCCCCTCCAACATCAAACTCCACATTGACGGGAGAGAAATCCCAGAGGTCCCTGCCCTCAAAGTCCTTGGGCTGCACATACAATCCACCAGACTCAATCACAACTTTCTCCAGACCAAAAGAAAGGAACGTAAACCAAACTATAGGTCTGCTCGAGAGAGTCACCAACAAACACGCGGGCCTGACTGACCAGACAGGGTCCGCCTGCTCCAGAGCCTTCCCCGTGAGCAGAATAGTCTACCTCCATCCCCTACCTTAAATTAACCAAAGCAGAAACTGACAAAATCGATATCCTCATAAGACGCGCTTACAAGGCGGCG